>JASDQU010273103.1:0-14120 GCA_032191745.1 Picea mariana
CCCTCACAACATAGATTATCCCAACCATTACCCAAGAAGTAACGGAAAGGACGACAGAAGGAAAGGCAGAGCAGGCGAAAATGTAGCCTCCAGAAATCCAAGTGCCCAAGAAACCAAGAACGGGCCAAGGCAAGCCAACTCAGGCAGACGAAGGGTCAAATAAGATAGGAACCAAGAAGGGGTAGAAAGAGACTACACATTCGACCAACATACAGTAGAGCATGTTGAGGGAATGTAAGAGACTGCCCCAAATCCCAACACACAGGAATTAGGGGGAACTAAGAGGCCAGTCGCGCAGGAAGGAGGTGCGCGCAAGAAAACAAAGGTGCAAGGAACATCACCAGACTCTACGATCATGGAGGATGATGGGGAAATGATCGCCATAATGGTTCATGATTGTCTAGCAGAGGACTTTGACCATGCAACACACCACAGGGACAAACTGCAAAAGGAGCTGGCAGAAATGGGGGAGTTCCTCAAGAAATTATGGGAAGCATAGATAGAAAGACACAACAGGAGAATAGATCCATCAACACCACAGACAAAAGGAAGAGTGCAATAGGAAGATTGACATAAAGACAAGGGGATATTTCATCCACACACAACATTCCATATCAACCCCAGCATGCTACGCATGGATGAAATTGTGGGGCAGACACCCTTGAAATACTTGAACCAAATCCAACTTGTGTTGACAAGGATACAATCAGGGGTATTACACAGGTTGTAGGTGTGTGTCAACCATGAGGTATAGTCTCTCACATGCATACACTTAATCAAATTGAAGCAAGAAAAAAAGGAACAAGACAAATTGAAAGTAGGCTATGAGAAGGCTAAATTTGAAACCAAGGAGGAAAGGGAGCACCTAAAAGGATTGGAGCAGAAAGTGGTAGGAAATTACGAGAAGATACCACAGGCCGTGCAGAACGAGGAAGTTGCAACCACAGAAAATATTGATTGGATTGCGCAAGCAATTGATCAATATCAGAAGGAGATTGAGAATCTCTGAGAACATCACACACCAATCACTCCACCAATGGTCAAGGAGCAAAGCAAACATGAGGCAACAACGCAGCTGCAGGAGATAGAGAAGTAGGTTAGCACAACAACTGACTTGTTCGAGAAAGCAACGCAACTTTGGACAAGGTTGGAGGAGGATCTATAGGCCCGACGGTGGGAACAGGAAGAGGAAAGGATCAATGCAGTGATCCAAGAGCTCAAGAAGAGGCATACAACCCTACCAATCCCAAAACACGTCAAAGGGATAAAGGAGATGAAGAAGATGTAGGAAGAACTCATCACTGTGCAAATGAAAAAACAAGAGCACCAGGATCAAATAGAGCCATTGTAGGAATGGGTAGCCGAAGTACTCGCACATGAAGAGGTAGTTAAGACATAGATAACACAAAACCTGGAAGAATGTGCAGGATTGATCAACAAAGAAGTAGCATCCCAAGTAGTGGACACCATCAAGGAGAAGACCGTGCAGGCACTAACAAAAGAAGCAAAGCTTAAGGAAAAGTTCTAGACGATCACCAAGGAGATCGAGGAAGCTCAGAATGATTAGGTGACTCGGGACGAGTCACATGTCAGTGTTAGGGGCTTGTTGGCAACGTGCCAAAGTGGAAATAAGAAAGGTTGAAGTGGAAAGAAGGATGATCGTGGGGAAATAAAGCATGCAAAAACTGAAGTAACAACTGGAGGGAAACACAACATGCGCGCATGCAAGGAAGCGTGCACAAGGAAAGTGACAGCTGGAAGGATGAACAACACGCGTGCAGGGGAGGAAGACCTAATGTTGGTATGGTTAGGGATTTTGTAATACATTGTAAATGGCTGAAGAGCCCGATAGATATAAATATAGATATGTAGGTATAATAGAAGCTCTTGTTTTTGTTGAGTAAGGTTGGTTCCTGATTAGTTCACTTTTTCTCATACTGGTTATGCATGAGGTGATACGTATGTAATATTGTTAGGAACTATTTTGTAAGTTATTGATCTAGAAGAGAGGAGAGAAGGAATATCCGAGGATTAGATCGCAGGCTATGGATCTTGGTGCGATCTAGTTCGCCTCATATATATCTTACCCATCGGAGGAGAACTGTAAGCGCACAACGTCGGGGATGCAAAAGTACCATAATAAAATACCCCAAAGCCAAATATTTGTGGATGTAGCCCAGGAGGGGGTGAACCATGGTAATATCTATGTAATGTGATGAATGGATACATATATTTGTGTTATTTCAGTAGTTAGTTGTTATGCATAATGAATGAGTTGATATATTACTATGAACCGTGATTATGCTATTAAGGGAATAAAATGTGAAAGATAAATGCATAACCGTGAATAATAGTAAATTGAAATCACAAATTGCAATAGATGGTGCCGAATAATAAACCCCTATCTCATACTCGATCCTAGGATGTAAACACCTGAGTCTTACAGACACCCATTTAAAGCTATCTCGAGTGAGACTGCACAACGCATTCTGTGCGTTGTGTTTCCTTTTGGTGCACCAAGGGGGCTGATAGTCTTAGAGTATTTGTTGGAAATGCGGAAGACATGAACCCTGGGTCAATAAATCAGAAGGTAAGAGAGAGTAGTAACCAACATAGGTTGAGGGGATAGCCTATGAATGTTGTGGCCAACAAGAGAAAATAGACAGATGAGGAGGAGCAGGTGGCTTCATGAGTGGTGAGTCAGGTGACCCCACCAGTGGTATAGGCTCAGAGGGAGCCAGAGTTCAAAGGGAGTCATCCCTTAGGATCCAGAAGGGAGGAGAAGCCTCCCAAGGTAGTGCATAGGACAATGGACATGGAGAATATGGACCCAGAGGTTGTGCAAACTCAAAGGAGTCAAGTTTCAAAATGAACATGCAGTCTCAGAGTGAGCCTAACCTCAATGAGAGATAATTGGCTCAGAGAGATAGATGGGCATCCAGAGGGAGTTCCCCCTCAGGTTCATTTGGGTGAGAGACATCTTCCAGGATTGAAAAAAATCTATCATGGGTGGAGGAGGCCATAAAGGAGATTCAAAGGTAAGAGGATTCTAGGGCATGTGAGACCTCCATGGAGGATACCTTTTCTTCAACCGTTTTTTCTACAATGATAGAGGAAGCAACCAATCAGAAGGAATTAGGAGTAAGATTTTCTTCAATCATAGGGGGAGTAGCTAATGAGGTATATTTCATAGTAGGATTTTCCTCAATGACTGAGGATGTGGCTATTCATACATACTGGACCACTTGATATGTTCGAGAGAATTAGGATGAGACCAATCAAACATATTTTGTCTCAATGACCAAGGATGCGTTCGATCAGAAGTAATTGATAGCGTAACTTATTGTGAAAATATTTGATAACCCATTTCCCACAGTGATAGAGGGAGTAGCCATTTTGGACTATTGGAGCACATATGAGGTGGTAGATCTAGAGAAATATATACTATGAGAGATAATGGTGCATCTAGATGTTGGAGGATGAGATACCTCCCTCACTAAGAGGGAGTGTTGATTTTGGTATCTTCGGCAGGTATTCTCACTAGAGGCCAATGTGCTAGGCATGTGGGAATTTTCATTAGCACCAATGTTGAATTTAATTTCAGTGAAATAAACCTAGAAATGAGGCTAGGACCTCATCGGAAAGTTGATGGGCTTTGTGTGTATGTGTGGGGGTGCCACACCCACAAATATGAATAAAATATTCTAATATTTCCGAGTTTAGGAAGGGATCCTAAAATCACTCATTGTACTACTATATAAAGGAGACATGTCATTGTGACATTAGATCATCATATTGTAGAATGGAGATGGCATAAGTGAGTCCGCACTTGTGCTAGGAGGCTTGGTGATTTCAACAAAGGGAAATTTAGCTAGAGGATCAAATATGGCGTAAGGTTGAGAACTCTCTAATTTATGTTCTTGGTAGGGAAAGGAACACCTCACATGTGGGAGAGAGAGACAACCTCATAAGGAAGATATTGTATGAAGTGGAACAATCCATACAAAGTGTTCATATAGTTTTTGACATGTACGCGGAATGCAGTGGAAACAATCACGTACGTACGTGTGTTGCTATAGGAACATTCGCGTACATCCGTACACGCTCTTTTGGTAAGGGGAAGGTCCATACAAGATGAAAACAAGTGACCTCGGTAGGTTGTACAGGTGGTCTGTGGCATATTTTTGGTCGAGAATATTTCCAGAAGATTTGATGCGGTTTGGTTTTTTGATTTGTATGGTTATTGGAGAACAAGGTTGTTTTAATTTTTGATAATTTTGGAGGACAAGGTTGTTGATCTAAAAAGGATCCAGATAAGGCTAAGAAAAATTCAAAACTTATAGAGGCAAATCAGGATGCTCAAAATGGTTTTAGCAGACAGAGAAAGGGAAAAATTTCAAAGTTCCCAAAACCCAATTAAAATAGCATGATTGCGAAGAGCGCGTTGCAAGCTTTCTAATGGTGCAAACGGCTCATCAAACAAAGTTACAAATCAAATCTACAAGTGGTCAAAGTTTAGGTCAAACTTGGTCAAAAAGTCAAAAGGTCAAGGTGACACGTGTCACCATTGCAATGGTGACACGTGGCATGTCCGTACAACTAATATGGAAAAGTGTTGAGTTGGCATGGGAAGAAGTGGCAAGGTGGTATCATCTGATGGAAAACACATGAGTGAATTAGGTTGTGACAAGTGGCATTTTATTGGGAAAATGATTTGGTGCCACATGGCCTAGTCATGGGATGCCATGTTGTACCCCTCCAGTCATTGGTACGTGTAGAATTTATATGACTCCATAGGAGTCGAACCCTTGACCTCCTTAGCCTAAATGCCTCACACCTCTTCGCTAACCAACATACCACCATGGGTTTCTTGTTTGTAATATGACAAGAATTTTATTTGATTTTAGTAAGGTTTTGTGTGGGGGAAGGAAAGGGATAGGCCTTCGACCCAACCCTTGGTTATATGCCAAACCATGTGACCACCCACCATACAACATATCCGCCACACAACCGTTCGCCATATTTGGTAAGTGTCTGCCATATTTAGTCCGCCTGTCAAACTGTCTGCCAATTTAGTGCATGCGCCAAAGCTCATTGCAACCACATGATAAAAATCGGAGTCCATGGGAGTCGAACCTAGAACCTATGCCAACCAATGCCCTAACTTAGCCTCCACTAACCATTCCACTAACAGACTCACTTATTACATAACCACCTACATTATGTATATAAAGGGGTGTTCGCCAGTACATTCAGATGGGGAGAAGAGGAGTGTGAGACCAGGTGCATCCATACAAATATTGTATAGATTTTTGCACAGTTTTAGAGACATATTTTGGGACGAATTTCAAGAAAATCCAGTCATTTATTGCAGGAGCAGTGGCACAAAAATCGAGGCAGGGGTGTCTCTTGGGCCAAAAAGTGTCAGACTTGGATTGAGGTGTGGAGACAACCATTTTTAGGTAAAATGATGCCAATAACGTAGTGGTGGTGTTAGTTTTCTGATCTGAGCAAACATTCTATGTCTTTACTCCAGAATGAGGTATACTTATGTATTTTTCCCAATTCTTTTGTGGAGTTAATAAAAATACCTACCCATTTGAGAACAAGACACAGAGACGTAGTCCACTAGGGAAAAACTCCGTTATGAAGTTATTTGTGTTCATATTTCATGATTATGTATCTTTCCTTTTGAGCTTTTCCTTCTTTATGGTGTACTTTAGTTTATGCTCATTTAATACAATTTTTTAATAAGTCACTTAACGAAAATATCCCAGATCATGTTGGTATCAGAGCAGTTGTCTTTGAATTGAATTGTTGAGTATGAATTCTTTCTAGAGACAAGCATAGGCAGGGTGAAGGAACTCTTAATACTTTCAATCCTGAACTTGGCTATGCATCCTGAAGGAAGAAGATGTCAGAAGAGGACAAACGTGATGAACAGGAGAAAAAATTTCACATGGTCTTTTATCACATGTCATAAATGGTTGAACGAATGTATGAGGATTATGAGAAGAGGATGAATAAGAAAGGGAAGAAAAATGAAGCACATGCATATGATGATGCTTCAGTAAACCAAGGGGGTTGAGGAGACCCTCCCGAGCCTCCATCTTCACATTCAAGTAATAGTTCTTCCTTTGAGCATTCTCATCATTCTCAACATTCTAACCATAAAACCTCTTTTAAGAAACCATTATTAAAGCTTGATGTAAAGTTTTCTTTACCTATGTTTCATGGAGATGCTAATCCTAAAAAGCTAGATAATTGGATCCGACAGGTTGAAGTATATTGCCATGTTCAACATATTGACAAAGAGGAAGTTAAAGTGCAACTGGCTTCTCTTCGGTTGGAAGGCATCACTATCGTATGGTGGGAGAGAAAGCTACATGACATAAGTAAGTGTGGTAATCTTATTTCCTCATGGTCAGAATTTAAAACATAGATAAGGAATCAATTCTATCCATTAGGGTATTTACATGAAGCAATAATGGAATGGAAAATTTTGAGGCAGAGTAAGGGTCAAACTGTACAAAGTTTCACAAAAGAATTTAGGAAGAAATCTCTAACATTGAATATTCCTTTGGATTCTTATGAAACTTTAATGAAGTATATTGGCACACTTCACAATTATATTAATCATACTTTACTCTTGTTTAACCCCACTATTCTTGACGAAGTTTGTGTGCAAGACACTCACCTTGAGAACCGGGGGAAACATGTTCAAGAAGATCCCACAAAGAAACCTTCCAATTTCCCACAAAAGACTTTTAAGAAGTTAAAAAGGAAGGACAAGAAGACCGCTACAGTGATGAGAGAAGGAGGAAAACCATCTTGCACTCATTGGAAGAAGAGCGGTCACGATGAAGAACACTATTGGAAACTACATCTAGAAAAGAAACCGAAAAAGTTCGGTGGAAGGGGGAAGACAAAGACTGTTTCTACAATGCAACAAGATATTGGTTCAAATTAGGAGATGAAGGAAATATCACAACGATTGGAGTACAAGGTAAAGATTCTCTTCATGATATTTCAAGTTCCAATGATGAATCTCATATTGATGAACGAAAGAGGAATGAGTTATTTATTATATGAGTTGTATCTAAACATACTAATATAGATACATTATTTGATCTAGGTTCCCAAGTAAACTTAATATCTGAAGCACTCGTCAAGAAGATGGGTCTTGTAACAAAACCACATCCAAAGCCTTATCCTCTTGGTTGGGTATGTGATAAAGCAAAAATTAATGTCACCAAACAATGTAGGATCATATTTTCTATTGCTTCAAAGTTGATTGATGAAGTGGATTTTGATGTTGTACCACTTGATATATGTGGTGTAGTGTTGGGAAGTCCTTATCTTTATGATATAAAATTAGTCTTCTTTCATCATGAGAAAAAATACCACCTTACTACAGGGGGAGTGGAATATATTGTTAGAGCTCACAACATGAGGGTAAATACAACACCTGTTAGTGCAAGGCAAATGAAAAGACTCATAAACACTAATAAAAGATATGTACTCATGGTAATCAAAGAGAAATATGTCGGGACATTTGACGCTTTCCAAGGATGTGATCCGTCTCATAAAAAGGAATTAATCATTATTGTTTCTAAGTATGATGATATTTTTCAGGAACCAGATGGATTACCTCCTAAGAGGGAAATCCAACATGAGATACATCTTCAGCAGGATTCTCCTCTTCCTAATGTGGGCATGTACATGATGTCAGATATCAAGAAGCAGGTACATGGCTTATTGGATCAAGGGGTCATCAGGCCCAATTCATATCCTTGTGCTTCTTCGATCGTGATGGTGCCAAAGAAAGATGGCACATGGAAAATGAGTGTTGATTACCGTGATTTAAACAAAATCACGGTGAAGAATCGATACCCTCTTCCTTGCATAGATGATTTACTTGATCAGTTGAAGAATGTTGTTTATTTCACTTAATTGGATTTACGCAGTGGATATCATCAAATCAGGGTTGCAGAACAAGATGCATGGAAACTGCCTTTAAAACCAAACAAGGATTGTTTGAGTGGTTAGTTATGTCATTTGGGCTTTGTAATGCTCTGGAAACTTTCATGCGTGTGATGAATGATGTATTTAGGCCTTTCCTGGATGAATTTGTGATTGTATATTTAGACGACATTCTTGTTTTTAGCGGGACTTGGGATGAGCATGTGGGGTATGTAAAGAAAGTATTGGATACTTTGCAAAGGGAAAAGCTGTATGTGAAATTGTCTAAATGTACAAGACTGCACTAGTATACTCAGGTCATATTGTGGGAGGAGAACAATTGAAGATTGATCCTTCCAAAATTGAGGTGATTGTAAAATGGCCTGAGCCAAAAAGTGTAATCGAGATCTAGAGCTTCTTGGGTGCAGTCTAGTATTGGAGGAGATTCATTCACAATTTCTCCTTTATAGCATCTCTTTTGCATGCGTTAACCAGTGTGAAGAACACCTTTCAGTGGGAATGAAAGCAACAAAAATATTTCAACATTTTGAAGGAGAATATCATTACTGCACCAATATTATCACTGTCAAATCTTCAACAGCCATTCGAGATCGAGACAGATGTCAATGAATACACCATGGGTGTAGTATTGATGAAATATCATAAGCCTATCTGTTACCACTTTGAAACTTTTAACCAAGCTGTTGTTAACTATCCTACATATGATAAAGAGTTGTATTCACTAGTCCAGAGCATAAAGAAGTGGAAGAATTACTTGTTAGGGAAGGAAACCATCATACATATAAATCACCATCCCTTACAGTATCTTCAAGCACATACCAAGCTGCAACAATCTCGACACTATAGATGGATGGGTTTACTACAAAAAATTCATGTGGTAATCAAGTACAAGAAGGGTAAAAGTAACAAGGTAGTCGATATGCTTTCTAGACCTCCTATTGCTACTTCTATTATTTTGAAGAATACTTATTTATCTCATGATAGCTATATAGAGAAATATGCCATCGATGAAGATTTTAAATAAGTATATGAGAAGCTAACCCATGGTGCACAGGTAGATAACTATTGTCTCCAGGGAAAATTACTATATCATTTGGGAAGCTATGTATTCCTACAAGTGAACGAGTCCATGTAATATGAGAAGCTCATACTTCTCTTGTATCTGGGAATTTTTGGGTAGGAAAAAATATGGTTGATTTCTAGAGGTTTTGTTATTGGCCTCAAATGAAAGATATTGTAACTAAATATGTAAGGGGGTGTGTGCTGTGTTCTACTTGTAAGCCCACTAATAAAAAATTGGGGCTATACTCACCACTTCCTGTTCCATCTCATCCATGTGAAAGAATTTCCATGGATTTTGTAGGGGGTTTACGAATGACCAAAGGGGGTCATGATTATTTGCATGTTGTAGTGGATAGGTTCAACAAGATGTGTATCTTGATGCCACGTAAAAATCAGATCACTGATGAGAAGACTACTAAAATATTCTTTCATCATGTTTGGGTTCACTTTGGGTTATCCATGTCCATTGTCTCGAATCAAGATACTTGATTGCTTGGGGATTTTTGGACTAGTTTGTAGAGAATGATGTTCACCAAATTGAAGAGGAGCACTGCTTTTCATCCACAGATCGACAAATAGACAAAGGTGGTAAAAAAAACAATTATACTTTTGATTTGAGGCTACTGCAACAAGCATCCTAAGTTATGGGATGAACAAATACCCTATGTACAATTCTTATAACCAAGCTTTACATTCATCCACTGAGAGTTCACCTTTTGAGACGTGTTTTGGGTACCTACCAAAGGTTCCTTTGAACTTGATGTATGGGAGACATGTGCATGTGAATGAAGAATGAACAAAGGAAAGAGCCCACAAGTTCATTCAGAGGATCCAACAGATACACCAGGAAGTCAGGGAACAATTCGAGAAGATTCAAGCACAGTATAAAGCTCGTCATGACAAGCACATGGTTGATTATTAGTTCTAAGTTGGAGACGAGGTATGGCTTCACATCAACAAGGAACGATTGAAGGGTGAAGGAAAGAAACTCAATCCCATCTGATATGGACCCTTAATTATCTTGGAGAAAAGAGACACTAATGCTTTTCGTTTAGATCTTCCACCTTATATGTAGATTTATTTAGTTGTGAACATAGAGAACTTGAAACTTTTTGAGCCTCTCATGATCATGCATTAGGATGAGGAAGTTTCAATACCTTCAGTTGATGAGTTTGTACCTGAGTACTTGGATGAGTTACATGAAGATATCATCCTGGACAGAAGGATGAGGACTTTACGCAGGGGTGATGTTGATTATCTTCGAGTAGGATTAAAGGGAACACATCCAATCAAGGTAAAGTGGATTGAGAAGGACAAAGTGAGGGGACTCTTCCCTCACTTACCATTTGATTGATGAAATATTTTTTTGGTCCAAAAATCTCTCTGGTGGGAAGGCGTGATCCAAAAAGGATCCAAAGAAGGTTAAGAACAACTCAGAACTTACAGAGGGAACTCAGGATGCTCAAAATGGCTTCAGCAGACAGAGAAAGGGAAAAAATTCAAAGCTCCCAAAACTTAGTTAAAATGGCATGATCGTGAAGAGCATGTCAAAATATTTCTAACAATGCAAATGACTCATCAAACAAAGTTACAGATCAAAATATACAAGTGATCAAAGTTTAGGTCAAACTTGGTCAAAAAGTCAAAAGGTCAAGGTGACATGTGTCACCACTACAAGGGTGACATGTGGCACATCCGTACATCTGATATGGAAAAGTGTTGAGTTGGCATGGGAAGACGTTGCAAGGTCATACAATGTTGGCCCTTGACCAAGTTTTGGAGAACCTTGGTCACGATTGGCCATTTTTGGGACTTTGACAGGTTGGTCCAAGGCGGAGCACAAGGCGAAGAGGAGATCGCGAGATATCGGCCTCATTTTAGGGAATGTTTGGGTTTAGGGTTTATGTAACGATTATGGGATGTCGACCCATGGGTTTACCCATGTTTAAGCCCTCTTTGGAATGTATAAATAGATATCTAGGCGATGTAGGAAGAGGTCAATATGCTAAGTACAAGTGATGTTAATAGTTGGATCTATGTGATCAAGATAGCTCCGTGCATATTGTGTGTTGAGACTTGTAGAGCTAAGTGCAAGTCATCTTTAGTGCTTTTTGCATAGACTATGTAAGGCTCTGTGTTGTAACCTAGCTTGGGGAAGGAGGGTCTGGCAAGGTGCGCGCAGATCTCTTGTCCTATGCAGAGTGGGTTCTGAGGATCTTTGCATGTAATAAGATTGACATAAGACAATAAAGAATAAGAATATTTGGTGGACATAGCCCCAAACTAGGGTGAACCACGTATATCCTATGTTATGGTTGCTTTGTGCTTATGATTCTTATGTGATTGTTGTGATTTATGCTTAGTGCTGTGATCTGTTTGTTAGATGTATCTAATATAGTAGCTTAGTGATTAGTAATGTGAATGAATGTTAGATCTAATCTATTTCAATATGCTAAGTGCTTGGATGTGTTAGATCTAGTTGAATACTGCACTGCTTTGTAATTAGGGTTTCGACCTGCGATGTGAATGAGGGTTAAATACTGATGAATGTTAACTGCTAAGTGCTCTGTTAAGTGTTGTAATCACATATTTGTGTCCCAGCTAGGTTGTAGACACTTGAGTCTTGCAACCACCCCTGCCTCTACCGCAGGTGAGACTTCCTCTTCTTCGCAGGTGTTGCTGAAAGGGCCGGTAGTTAGAGTTTTGTTGGTGCACTGTTGAAGCGTTGAACCCTGGGTTTGCCCCTGTGCTAACAAATGGTTATGTTGCTGGGATTGAAACTGTGATTGCTGGGAACTAAAGAAAAGGGAAATCTTTGTGCGTGGAACTGAAACTGTGATTGCTAGGAACTGAAGAAAAGGGAAAGCTCTGTGCGTAGATCTGCTGCTTTAGTGCGCAGTATTCTACTGGACTGCGAAGTTCTGTGCTAAGAAAGGAATCATATCTGAAGAAAAGAAGTAAGATCTTAAAGCTTTGTGCTCTAAGAAAGGTAATATAAGTGGAAATTTTTGTTTCGAAAGAAAGGATCTAGGTATGTCTAATAGATTTTGTCCTAGTCAGAAAACTAGGGCACAACTAGAAGAAAGAAGATTTGATATGAGTAGATATAATAGAATTAATGAAAGATATGTTATTCCTATGCATAGAAAAAATGTTTGGACTAATAAATGGATGCATGATCCCAAAAATAATTTTTTGCAGGTTAGTTACTCTGACCCCAGTGCAGAGTATAGGAAAGGTTGGGGATCATTTAAAAGAAAGAGAGGATTAACTCTTTGTTACAGTTGCAGAAGACCGAGACATATTGCTAAGGAATGCCCTGGTAGAGATCCTAGTTGTCTTTGCTGTAAATCTATGGACCATGAAGTTTTGGATTTCCCTAGAATGATTGCTAAAGTTGAAAAGATGAATATGAAACAAGAAAACTAGTAGATAGGCTAAGAAACTAAGGATATGATAGAACCTTAGAAAGAATCAAAGACTGTATTATTACAAATGAAAGAAACCATGAATGATCACAGAGACATTAAATTGTGAGAGGTTTTAAAAGACGAAGAGTGTATATAAGAAAGAATAGGAGACTTCGACATAGACTGTGTTCCGGATGAGGAAACACAGGTGAATATCTTGACAAAAAGAACTTGCGAAATTTTGATAAAGCCTGCTATGGTTCCTTCATTGGGAGGAATAGGCTTGTTTAAAGGAAATTGATAATCCTATGTGGACGACTTACCCAGATACCTATCAATGTACATGGCACTTCGATAGAAGAAGAATTTGAGATTGTTAAGTTTGTTGAGAACATCGCCCCATTTTCTATTTTTCTAGGAAAGACCTGGATTGAGAAAGATCAGATACGAAGGAAACAAGAAGAGGAAGATCTAGAACAGAAAAAGAAAGAACTAATAAATTTCATGGCTAGGAGAATAACACACTTACTAGAAGAACAAAAGGACAAATCGAAGCTACTGAGGACTAGAGATCTAGATGTCAAAGTTGAAAGAGAATAGGAAGACTTGAAACACCTGCTGTACAAGAGAGTAGAGCACCTACTCCAGAAAGAGAAGAAGTATTACCCTTGAACGACTCGCAGCAGTGCGAAGTTACTGTGATAAGAGAAGAAAGAGAAATAATGGAAAGAGGAACCTAGTGACTCAGATTACAGGAAAGAAAGCTAGAAAGCTCAGCAAGAAGAAAGCAAGGTTAGAAAAATTGCATGAATTTCTAGAGCATACTTTGCAGAAGGAAGGTTTAGAAAAATTGAACTTCGCAAGGATGGCAGAACAACGAAGATTGGCACTTTACCACAGTGAAGAAATATGACCGTTGGATATGTCCCGACCATTAGCCTGACGCTCTAGAACGACTCGAACAACAGTTATGGCTAGAAAGATCGCCATTAGACCGTTGGGACTGCGCCATAACGGATGGAATTGCATGGATTAAGGCGTTCCTACCCATTGGAGGAATTCATTACGATGTTATCTATTTATCCCGCTGACCATTGCATCGAGAACAATTTTGAAAACAATGATTATTCAATCCCACAAAGAACTAGTTGCTTTCACGCTGTGCCTATTGAGACCTCACCACCTTCTCTGTTACATTGAGTATTTGATCACTGACCTTATCTCGAGCGTGCATGTTGGGTGATTTCATAGTAGTAGAGAAATCCATTGAAGAGATCCTCATAGACCTCATGGTTGAGAAGGTCATGTCTACCGAAGTTCAAGCCTCATCGACGAGAGGAGTGAAAGCATCCCCATCAACTTCTCATGGATCTGGACCATGCCGAGCTGGGAATGAGAAAATAACTAAGCATCATGATGACTTGGAAAATGCGAAGCTCATCCCATCCATCCTGCCCAACTATATCCCACCTCTGGCTGACGCGGTTAGTCGTGACAATGTCCCGAGGGACTTCAACTACACCTTGATTACTGCGTACCTCCCGAAGGGGATACGCGTAGTAGGACCACAGTTAGGACAAATCATGATGTTGAATATCAATGATTTTAACTTGGGAGACTGCAAGAACCATGGAATGATTGCCCTGCATAAGTATTTGACGAAGA
>JASDQU010273113.1:0-10051 GCA_032191745.1 Picea mariana
TAATCAGATACGAAGAAGGATATATATATATATATATATATGATTAATTAAATCTTCTATGCATGAGCTCTTGCATTGGGCTGAATAAAATGGATCAGATCAAAATCATTCTCCTATACGATCGAGTGTTGCTTATTCTAAGCTCTATTTCCTCGTTTGGCTTCTTTCATTTCGAAAATGTGCAGTCTTGACTTTTTCAAACACTCAGAATTTGATTGGTTCAAGTCCTTGCTTTGGCCAGATTCTAATAATGGTTTCGATGATTCAGGATTAATTTAGGAGGTACCCATATTTCTACTTTGTGATATTTTAATTAGCTATAAAACTATCAAGTCTATACCGATTATGAGCAACCTTAAGTTATTGTTAGATATTACAAACAATATACACCATGCAGCAGAGCATTTAATACTGTATATATTAGGATATATATTGTTCAATCTAAAATACTTTTAAACAGATGATATATATCACAGCATATACAACATTAAATGCTCTGCTGCTTTGCTACTAGACCAAGCATCTTAATTTTACAACTTTCCTTTGTTAAAATCTAGTCAAATTAACCAAATATACTATATATTTAAACACACATTATTTTGTACTATACACGGGAGTCCAATGACTTTGTACAGTGTGAAAAAACATTATTTGATGCACAGCTAAACCATGATTTTGAAAAGAGGTGTACATGTAATTTTATTCCTTATAACAAACGTTGCATCAACCTCACTCAGTGGATATTGTGTATAATTTTAAAGAGTATTTGCACATCATCCATGATTATATAGAATGCTCGAATTTACAACATTGACGATATTCTTTAAATATTGAAGATCTTTATAGAGGCATAACTCAAGGAGGAAATAGAGAAGCATTGTTAGCCTTATGATGTGAAAAACGAGAATCCATGCGCATTTTGAGAAGTATGTGCATGAAACACTTGAAAAACTAATAGGGAAGATATGAGTGTCATCACCTATATTTTCTTCAAGGCATTCTTGTTAATCACCTTCAAGCCTTTGAATCTTCTCCTCAACAGCAAAGATTTTTTTATAGTAGGCCTTTTCAAAGTGCCCTAGTTTACCTCAATAATAGAAAGTTGTTTTGTTCTTGACTTTCATGTACTACTATTAACTATCTCCTCCATCCTTTCTTCTATCAACATGATCTTCATAACCCTTATCATGGTCTCCCCCATGTCTTCTTCCTTGATTGACTTCTCGACCTATTACTACTCTATAGTTTTGTCTACCTTTTCCTATAGTAAGGTGAGCCCGTTGCATATTGCTGCTTTCCTTCATCGATCAATTTCAATTTCTCTTGTGCTTTAATCAACAAGGTGCAAAAAGAGTCAAAGGTATAATCCTTAACATCTTCTTTCCTTGAAGCTCAAATCCCTTATAATGTGAAACTAAAAACATTATGCAATGTTTTCAAATTCATCAAAGATAAATTTTAGTAGTTGTCCTTCCTTCTGTGGGAATTCTTTTCCACATTCTCCCAACTTCAATTCCAACTCCTTCACATGAGCTAGATAGTCCTCTATCTTGTCAAATGAGCGGTTTCAAGAGAGATCGACTGTTTTTCAAGCTGCATAGCCTAACTTTCATTAATCTTGTTGAACAACTTCTTCAACTTATTCCACACATCATTCAGGCAGTCTATCCCACTGATATGGAAGTGAATCTCCCTTGAGATGTAGGTAGTAATTACCCCTACAACTACATCCTTCTTGTTGTTAACTACGAACTTTCAGATTCATCTTTAGGGTTAGGAACAATAGTTTTGGTAAACCCATATTTCTCTAACACCTTGATCCAAAACATTTAAAGTCCAAACCAAAAGTCTATCCTTTCTATATATTCGACTTCAATMGGCATAAATACCATCCACAGTGTTCCTGTGATGCGATAGCATCCAACATGCTTTGCAAAAATTAGAACCAAACTAGGATCTTAAATCYCAGTSTCCAATACCATGTTAGAAATCATAGGTGCATTGCAGAACAAAACAAAGATTCCAAGCAGGTATTGTGGTGTTAATAAACACTATTATAACATCATACCACAATGAGTATAAGTCTTCATCACATCRACACAACGAAAAAAATATTTCTTGCTTCACTTACTTGCATACAATGCTCAACATATGAGTATCTATTTATAGTATATAMTCATAGGTTGCTTGAGTGAATTCCTATTAAATAAGGTTGATATAGTCAAATTTGATCATCCAAGGTGGTCCTAGTTGATTATTTATAACAAACTTAGTAGTGCTCAGWTAGTCCTAGACAATCTGGTCAAGACCACTCAGTTGAACCTCAATCGACTAGTCRGGATTGTTATTGCACAAAGTGTTGCTTGGGCAAATCCAACCRCAAGTRTCACTAGTGTGACACAAATGGGAGTAAGAACCAYTGTCACCTTAGCAAATACTCCCTCGTTTTAGTGATGGATAAATCCAACACAAGGGAGGCTTCCCAGGTGACCTCAAGGGAAAGGAGGGCAATGAGCAAATGGTTTGGAAAGATCCCTATTTTGGTCACTTGAATAAAGTGGCTAGGGCTTGAAGAAAGAAAGCTTGGGAGAGGAAAGGAGGTAAGCTGGGATGTCACCAGCAAAACCAATGTTAACACAACAATCCCAAGACAAAATATCATGAAATAATCCCAAAAACCATTACCAACTCAACAAGTGAGGCTTGTTGTCATAAAATTGCAGCAGACTAAGGGTTACAACAGCAATGAATAAAATGTAACAGCTGAAATATTTCACAGTCAAAATCAACAAGTAATGATATTAGATGAAAGACCTTAACAAGTAGATAATTATCCAATACTTAAACAACTGTTTTGATGGTTAGAAGAGCTGAAAAATGAAAGTTATCAGCAGTATATAACAGCCCTGAAGGCTGTAGCAAACTTTTACTACAGCTGCAAGAAATTACTGTTAAATTTAAGAAATGAATATGCCAAGTTGTAGCCCTTAACTTATAGCTCAATATCCAATCATTGGACAACTTCCATGGTGAATTAGCAAGTAAATTGAGAGTTATCAGCAAACTTCATGCAGACCTAATGGCTATAGTTTACTTTTATAATAGCAGCAAGATTTAACCATGGAAATCATCACATAAATAGCTCTAAATTTATCCCTTTAGTAGCACTTTAATATCCAATCATCACCCAAGATTTTCCATGGTTAGTTATTGAGTTATAAGAGAGTTATCAGCAATGGGACTGCAACCCTAATGGCTGTAGCAAAGAAGGTATTACAGCAGCAAGCTAAACAAGTTATTTCATCAATGTTATGGCATCAATTGCTTGCATTAGACATAAACAACTAGAAATAAAGAGAATGATTTAGAGAAATCTTGTAGAAAACATTAATTCATCATATCACAATGGACTAGTGCCTTTAATCATTGAGCAATGGAGTCAAAGGTGAAAGTGAATCCAAGAGGGGAAAAGGCCAAGGAGAAATCTAGACAACAAGATCTAGAGGAGCCTCAACAATCTCTAGATTTATGTTTCCCTAGAAATTCTAGCAAGAGAGTCCCAAACAATCCTTGTCGATATTCTATGCTTTCAAAATAATCTTTTGCAAGACCACAAGGGAGGGGGGACGATGCCCTAAGGGAGTCTCAACAATCCTTAAGGGATTCGTCCTACAAGGATGGAAAGCTAGAGGACTCTCAACAATCTCCAACCAATATCCTTGCAAGGCGTCAAAGGCAAGTTAGGGTTTAGGGTTTTTAATGATAACCTTGAACAATAGCATGCAAAATATCCAAGCAAAAGAAAGATTATCCACTTACAACCAAGACGTCTTGCATAGAAACACTAGAAAACACCCTTCATCCACAAGAAATGCTTCCTCAAACCAAAAGATCCACCGAAGAGACAATCACACTTCCTCCAAAAATGCACAAGAGACAAAAGTGGAGCGAACTCTTCAAGAGAGAGGAGAAACCATGATGAGTGATGAAAATGAGTTATGATGTAAAACGAAAAACGATTTGCCTCTTTATAGAGGAAAACCAAATCGGTTTTCTCACTAATTCCACAAAATAAGGGTCTAAAATTAAGTTTACAAGGTGGATAGGTCTAGGCTGACCCCCAAAATGACCAAAAATATCTAAAATAACGATAATGAAGCCTCCAACATCCCTTCAAGAGGGTGACATAGGGTGAGAAAGCCTCCAAAGGCTAGGCTCTCCTCATCCTCATGGTGCCAAGTCATCCCCATCGTCAAATACTTAACCAAATTTAGTGGGGTAATGCACCACCCTCATGCCACAACATCACCAAGTGCACCCCCATGTCACATCAATCCCTAAAATCATGACGTCATGGTCCAAATAAGCAACATCCAAGCAATGTGGAGTGGCGTCATGTGTGATCCATCAAGTAGAACCTCTCTCACGAGGTATGACACCATCCTAAAGTGCAACACTCATCATCCAATCCCTCCAACATGCGGGGCACAATGTCCATCCTGTGGGCTTTCCTACCCCTATGGAGATCCAAAGTGGCATAGCATCTCCATGCATGATGTAATCAATAAGGCCTTGCAAAGACAAACAAAGTACGCCCTCCAAGGGTCCACCAATCATAGAATCATGCCAAGTAAATCATATTTAATACAAGAGCCACCCAAACAAGTAACATTAGATTACCCTTTTCATATTTCACAAATGCTCAAATACTTTATACAATTTGCCAAATTTAGGTATGGGAGGGTTATCAAGGCAAGCTATTGGGTGTGCCAGGACCCAAGTAGAGGGATGTTTCCTAAGTGGACCCTGTTATCCCCAAGTTTAGGGATAACTAAAGAGATTATGTCTTGAGGCCCATAGGTCCTAGGCATGAAGTACTGAGAGACAGATTGACTTGAGCATGGCCCTGGAGGGCCCATCCTTTCATTCGTTGGTGCCTCCACTTTGTCATCAACAACAACATCCGTCACCTCGGCCTGGTCCTGTTGCAGAGATGGATCTTGCTCCATGAGGTAATGAGTCCGGGTATCATGGTATGTGTCACTCTGATCCTCAAAACCTTTGAATATGTGTATTCAATTCTTTTTTTCTAACGGGTGCTTGAATCTTATACCTCTCCACTTGACCATACCTGGGGGGAATGACAGGATGCCCTAGTAAGCTGATACCCATAGGGTTTTAGTTGCCACTGGGGGGATTCATAAAAGACCATCGTTTGCTCCCACCATACATACCACTTTTCATCTCTTTACCGCTCATACATCCCATTAAACTGGTTCGGGCATTGGGTTGGCCAAATATTTAAGGGTTGTACCTTACCTTGTGGGAAGAAGGGGCTAAAGGCCTAGGGGGTAAAAGTAGCTGACAAAAGACAAAAGCCAAAGAATGAAAACCTCAAGATGCTTCGCCCAGGGATCCCCAAGAAAGCAATAAAAAGCTTCTCAGTAAGAAACAGAGGGACCCATAAAAATAAAAATAAAGACTTGGTTAGAGGATAGGGGGTCTCATCACGAGCCAGCCTATTAGGTCCATGGGCATGTAGCGGTATGACACTACCAACAGCTGGTCACCACGCCAGGGTAGTGGCTCTTGGTGGCATAGCTAAGAGAAAGGGGGTCTCATCCCGAGCCAACCTTCTCATTTCCGTGAAATGCTTGTGGGTAACATTGCCACCACTGGTCACCACGCCAGGGCAGTGTCCCTTAACTAGCTTCTTGAAAGAAAAAAGAAATAATAATAAAGACAAAAGGCATGAATGGGCTTGGAAACATTTGCATCCATGACACGTGCAACTCACCTTCTACAGAGGCACCCACAGGCAAGCCATACATTTCCCTGCTATCACTGCACCCCTTGCCTAGGCATCCCTTGCCACCTCATCCAATCACATGGCTTAGGTTTGACTTCTCCAAGGAACATCCCACATCCAATGAGAATTAGCCCAATAGGACATCTTGGCTTTCCCTTCAAACTTGGCTTGTAGATTAGTATAATGTCTTTGAGCACTTGTCCGGGTAAAGGGGGTTTTATGCACATGTTTAATAAAATTGATGATTAGATGTGATTGACATTGCTATGATCCTTGTGACTTATGAGCTCATGGAGGGCGTATTTGTTGATGTTACAGGTCCACACCCGATGGCAGGTACCCGATGGACAGGTACACATGGGGAGATGATTAGTTCGGACCTCCATGGGGCTGAAAGCCCACCAAATGGATGCTGAAGTAGTGCATCATACCTAGATTCTTCATCTCGAAATCAGAAGTTGAGGCTTGCTTATATCCAACACACGACTTCTTGAATAAGTCATCAAAATTAAGCTCTCGTCATCAATGTAGTAATATAGGTTTGGATTAGCAACACTTTTGCTGAAACCCAAACTCATCAAGAATCCATCTATCTGATGTAGTTTCCAACTCATGAATGGTAGTACAGATGAAAGTGCATCGGTCTACTGGATCAATATGTCTCATCATAGTTCACTCCCTCTCTTTGTGAGAATCCTCCGGCCACAGATCTCGATTTGTATTTCTTGATACTTCCATCAATTGCATGCTTGATTTTTATAGATCCATTTGGAAGTCACCATAGATTTCCCTTCTTGGTCTTAGACCAATATCTCATACATCATTCTTTTAAGATATTTTGGTATTCTTCTGTTATGGCATTTTTCCATACCTGTTCACCTAGCGCTTTTCCATGTTAGGGAGTCTCAGAATTAATGGAGTGGCTCATGTCTGAAAGGTAGCTTAAAAAACTCTTTTGCTTTCTCAGGATGTTCCTTGAGGGACTTGTATGTTCCTCTGCCTTCTGTAGAGTTTTGTTGACCCTAGGAAAGCCTTTTATGCCCTACCACAATATCTCTTGGTCATATCAAATGGAGCAACTGAATTGGCTGCAATATTGTCTGTCTCCCTCTAAACTGCTGAAGGGGAAGAAGGTATTGTCTCTTCTTTTCATTTTGTTTTGACTCCCTCTAAGTCAAGTAACTCTCTCTGAAGTCTGAAGGATGGGAGTCTTCTTTTATTTGCTTGCTAGATCTTTTATGTCTTCTTGACCAACATAATAATCAATCAATAAGGTTTGGACTCCTGTACCAGGGATAATGGTCCAAGTCATTAGGGCTCCCACACTGGAGATAATACCCTTCACTTATTAAGAATGCAATCAGCTATAAAATTAATGATCAAACAATTTACCTAGTTTTGTAGTCATGTTCAGTTCTGTGTTTGTTTTAGAGGAAGTACTTCTCCTCTCTCTTATCTTCATTCTTTTGGGGTGGGTCTGGATCAATGCCAGCGGTGGAAGCATATTGTCTTCCTTTCTTCCTGGTTGGACAATTTCTTGCATAGTGCCCATATTTGTCACATCTGAAGCACTGAATCTCTGAAACATCTCTTCTCTGATTATGACTTGAGGTTGATGGAGATTTCTCATCTCTGAATGTTTGTCTGAAGTTTCTTTTGAATCTTCCTCCTTTCTTTGTATGAAGTGCAAGAGCATGATTTTCATCAGGGGAGTCTTCCACTCCTCTATTTCTAAGTCTAAGTTCTTCTTGAGTACAATCTGTCCACAGGCGATCAAAGGTTGGTAACTTTTCTCTTCCACTGATGCTTTGAAGAAAAGGCTCCCAATGTTTTGGAAGATTGTTGAGAGTAGATAAGACAAGTTCTCTGTCGGACATAATTTCTCCAATGGCTTCTAATTGTTCTTTGATCTCTGATATCTTCATAAAGAAGGTAGCAACTGTATCACCTTTTGTCATTTTGGTACTTTGAAGCTGGCCCTTTAAGGTAAGAGCTCTGAGGGTGTTGTCACTTTCAAACATATCTTTTATTGCTTCATACATTTCATAAGTTGTCTTCAGGTTGGCAATACGAGGTTTCCTTGACATCTTCTTCCCTTCTTATTTCCTTCTCTTCATCGGTAGTTGTATCTAGTAAAGTTTTTGTTACCACATTCAAAAGGTCATCTTCTTCAAGGGTGACCTCAAGTCTTGACTTCCAGAAGCTGAAGTTGCTTGTTCCATCAAGCCTATCTTCTACTAAAGTTTTGTTCTTCATTTTTTCGGATTTCTTCACAAACTCTCGCCAACTAGACGTAGAAAACCTAATGGTTAGGTTGGACTAGTAACCTTAGGTTTTGTTGGGCTTATGACTACCAACAATAAACTTTGAGAGTGTCACAGGAATGCTTGTTGAGTTGAAACGTTTCTTCAAGAAGTTGCAGAAACCCTAAGATCAAGATTCTGCAGAAAATTTCGGAACCCTAGAAACCCTAGGGCCAAAATGTTAGGGACCTAACCCCTGACGTAGGTAGAATATTATATTCCGATGTAATAAAGGTCAATATTAATAAGACCTAGCAATAAGGAAGAATAAGTCGAAAGTAAGAAGACCTAATAGAAGCTTCCGCTTCTAGAAGGATCTTCCTCTAGATGGTTCTTTTGATAGACATATTTAGTATAAATAGGAGTCGAGAGTATGAGAACTTTGTCTTGGATATTATTGTAATAGAGCTCTGCTCGACTGGAGGTTTCCCCCTCGAAGAGGCAAGTGAACATTGCTCTTAGTAATCGAAGTGTTCTTTCTGGTGTTATTCTGTTATCATTTCAGTATTATTGTGGTGTTGTTCTGGTTATATTGTTGTTCATCTGCCATTTCTAGCAATTTATTTATGTTTTGCATACCTTTTATATCTAGAATATTACAAGTGGTATCAGAGCACTTTCCTCTATAGAAAATTGTGGGTAAATTTTTTTTCAGGGTAGAGACGTATTCCAGCGTCTTTAAGCTACAGAGATCTATCGTTATGCGCATAAAACCGCAGTTGAGGGATTCATACATGCAGGAAATACAAGTGGTACTTAAGCGCACATCTGTTGACCACCCTTGTAACCCCTGTTGGTACCCCTTCAAGTGGTAGCGCATCAAAAAGCACCTGTATACGGATTGACCTAGATTTTCTGAAGCCCTCTTTAGATAAACCGATCGGTCCCCTGACTGCTATAGTATCACTGAGAACAACACTCGAGAAGATACTCTCTAGTACCTGGGTAGTCGGGTAGTACGGCTAAGGGCATGGTCTAGCCTCCTTAGTTGGTGCCCTGAGATATTGGACCGAGTACTACTGTTGGACCCCGAACGTATATTAGAAAGCTATAGCACAAGGCAAACTGATGCAGCCCCCCTCTCCTCCTGGGGTTCTGCTGACCTCCCGGTCTCTGGATCTTTCTTCTGCTAAGTTGAATCGACTCTTCGGGCTCCTGATTGAACCCAAATCAAATATGCACAGGCCCCTTTCTTCCCTGTGTGCAGGTCTCGATAGACCCGCGGGCTAATTTCCACGCACTCTCAAAACACTAGTTTTAAGCGTAAGCCCCTTTGGTGTTAGCCCCTCCTTCATATGACCTTGGGTCGTGTCCTTGTGCTAATGCACGATTGCGGGCGCGAGCAAGAGTGGTTTCAAACCAACCCACTTTATGCCCCACAATCCTCGTCGTTCTGCCACATATCCATTTGCAAATACCGTGGTTCCAATTGCGGCCCGCTCTAGAATAATTATCCTCCGCGCAGGTTCTGGCCCCGTAATCCTTCCCGTCCGTCGATCTCCTGTCTCTCGACGTTTCCTCGCGATCAACGGCTGCTATCGAATCTCCTTTCCCGCCATCTACGCACAACCTCAAATCGTCGTGATCTGTCGCCACGTAACTCCCCTCTAGATCAACAACTGTCATTGATTTTGCCTTTCGGACTTCGGGAGTTTCGATTTTCAAACTTCTCTCTCTACTATATGGAAATCTCTCGGAGTGGAAGAACTGCTGCCATCTAGCTCCTTGAATCTACGGCCAGGATCTCCTCCGTGAGTCCGGCCTTCGGGAATCTCAATTCTCAACCTCCACAAGCTCCCTTTGCTAAGCTCCTTCTTCTCATGTGACCTTGGACGACGTCCTCACATGACCACGTGACTTCCTGCTAAAGCTCACGCACCTCCAATCCCCGAAATGTTGTGGGACCGTTGATCTCCCGATCTTGAAGGTACCTCTGGAT
>JASDQU010273114.1:0-15187 GCA_032191745.1 Picea mariana
TCCCTCTCTCCCCCCCTCTCTCTCTCTTTGACTCTCCCTCTCTCTCTCTCCCTCTCTCTCTCCCACTCTCTCTCCCTCTCTCTCTTCCACTCTCTCTCTACCCCTTTCCCTCTCTCTCCCCCCTTTCCATCTCCATCTCTCCCTACCTCCCTTCCTCCATCTCTCCCTCTCTCTCTCCCTCCATGACTCTGTCCCTCCCTCTCCCTGTCTATCTCACCCTCTCCCTCTCTCCCCCTCTCTCTGCATTCCCCTTACATCCCTTCCTCTCCCTCTCATTCTCTCCCCCCCCCTCTCTTTCTCTCCAAATCTTTCTTTGTCTCTCCCACTCTCCCTCTTTCTATCCCACTATCTCTCTACCCCTCCTCTACCTCTCTCTCTCCCTCCCTCCTTCCCCCCCTTCTCTCCCTCCCTCCTCCCCCCCCCTCTCTCTTTCTCCCTCCCACACTCCCTCCACCCCTCTCTTTCCATCCCTCTCCCTCTCCCTCCATCCATGTCTTTCTACCTCCTTATATCCCCCCCCCTATGCCTCTCCCTCTCTCTACCCCCTCTCTCCATTCCTTTCTCTCTCCCTATCTATGTCTCTCTCTCTATCTCTAGCTCTCCCATTCTCTCTCTACCCCTCTCTCGCTTCCTCCCTCCCTATCTCTCTCTCTCTCTCTCTCTCTCTCTCTCTCCACCTCCCTCTCTCCCCTCCCTCCCTAACTCTTTCCCTCCCTTCCTCTCTCTCTCTCTCTATATATATATCTCCCTCCTTCTCCCTCTCTCTGATGCAGGAGCATCGCAAGAAGCAAGTAAGCATGGGACAAATTCCATTTCATTTTGGCACATGTTGGAAATGTTTGAATTGTTTTAATTTTTTTTGGATGCGCAGACATTAATGTAATAGTTAAGAGGGTGTGTACTTCCATGTTGTAAATATATCTTGAGCGATCTTCTCTCATCTGTAAGATGTAAAGGCATTTATAGGCAATTAATGTAAGTAGGTAGAATTAAAATGCAGGTTAGACAGTTTAGAGCATAGGAGGGAAAACCGAATATAGACACCCTCATCTTGTATCATTGTAACATTAACATTATCAATCAAGAGGAGAGCATAGAGTATAGAGGAGAAGAAGAAGAGAACTACGTACAAGATCGCATGTGCAGAAG
Organism: Picea mariana; assembly: GCA_032191745.1. Taxonomy (NCBI): domain Eukaryota; kingdom Viridiplantae; phylum Streptophyta; class Pinopsida; order Pinales; family Pinaceae; genus Picea; species Picea mariana. Next base: position 1,150 of record JASDQU010273114.1, read on the forward strand.
TTCTGAGATTAATATATGAAGCTTTGATTCAGGCTCATGGTGTTCTAATGATTTTTGTGTATACATTCTGAATGTTATGCCCATGTTTGTTTTACTCCTTCTGTTGTACATTTGATTTTATGCTATGTATGTATGATTTCATGTTGGTTATTTGAAGTCTGAAAGAGTAAAGAAATGAGTTTCAATTGTTTCTCTATCTGAGCCAGAGTTCCTGCAAGGAGTGCAGTGGAGCATCCGCAAGGAGTGCGTTGAAGGGTTCAGAGTTCATCTCTGAAAAGCTCAGGAGGGATACCATTGTTCTCATTTCCCACGGAAGTGCAAGTCAGGCACAGGAGCCATGCAAGGTGTGCGTAGGCTGGTTGCAAGTTCAGAACTCACCAAACAAGGAGAAGGTTGAATACTACTGTCGCAGGGAGTGCACAAGGTCGAAGAATCAAATACCTAGAAGTATCTGAAGGGTTGCCACAAGGAGTGCGTGCAGGATTTTTTTTTGAAGACTCAAAATTGTGAAAGAAGCTCAGGAGAGTTAGTGCTTGTAAACTGTTCAAAGGAAGGTATAAATCAAACCTGTTTGAATGGAGACAGAATGAATTCATTTCACAGAGGTCAAGTTCTAGCGAAAGAATGCTTGTTCGTTTCGTAGAAATTCTCAAGAGAAGGATTGGGTGGTCGACAATTCTCTGTGGAGAATTTGCGAAGTCTCGAGACCCGTTCGATCTTGCAGAGGAGTAAGGGGAACGATAGGCGATTGTCTTATAAAGTATAAGCTTAGGAGATATAGGGCCATAGATCCAAGCTAACGAGGGTCGTTGGATCACTTGTGAACTCTCATTTCGGGGTTCAGAGGCTTGAAGAGGTATAAGAATTCGTGTTAGAATTAGAGAATGACGAAGTGACAAGTGGCGCACTTGTTGTCAGGTGGAGTCAAACTCTGTTGACTATTTTCGGGTTTTCGAGGATTGGAGAACCGAGAGCTTAGCATCAGGATTCATAGAATTGTGAAGTCTGAAATCCAAAAAATATGGAAATTTCTGTTGTGGGGCCAACACTAGAAACGTGTCGGAATTCGGCATTTCGGCATTTCGAGGAATATGAGATCGGGATATTTGGTCTGGGATTCCCGAAATTGTGAAACGTGGTATAAGTGTGGAGGATAACGAGGGCTACATTTCAGCAAATAGACAATTCGAGTTTTGGAATTTGAAGAGTCGAGACACTCGGGAATAGGAGTCGCAAAGTCATGATATCCGAAGTTTCGAAATAGTGAAGGACGTGATCACATAGTGGATCAAATAATTTGAATTGGTGCTTAGCATTGTGTATGCGGGTTCAATTGATAAACACCTGTGGTGACACCATCGTAGGTGTGTTTGATTTCTCAAGAAGGAATCAAAGAGTCAGTGAGATTCAAAGGGCAGAAAAAGAGCGATCATGCGCAGACCTTTACTTGAGGGTTGGGGGTTTGCATCAGTTCTGGTATTAGAGCCTAGGAAAAATTTCTTTGCTTTTTGTAGCAAAGAAGGGAGGGAAATTCTCAGCCATGCCACTGAGAAGAAGAGACAGGCCAATGGCAATGCCTGATCCAGTGGTGGAGAGAGAAATGCACGAACTACATGCTAGGATTGATGCCATGGAGACTGTACAGAGGTGCACAGTCGACGCTGGAGACATCAGTGAGGCTGAAAGTGAAAATGAAGCTGGACATGAAGAAACTGTTGCAGTTGAAGATGCAACAGATGAATGCCTATTTAGGGAAGTTGTAAGGATATGTGCCAGGGCAAAAATGGAGATTCCCATGTATGAAGGAAACCTGGATGTTGAAGAACTTCTAGACTGGATTAGAGCTCTGGACACATATTTTGACTATGAAGATGTCGAGGAAGACAAGAAGGTCAAACATGCTGTCACAAGACTTAAAGGACATGCAACGTTGTGGTGGGATGAACTACAAGCTGACATATGCTGCAAAGGAAAGCAGAAAATCAAGAGTTGGGATAGAATGATTGCGAAGATGAAGGAAAAATTCATACCCAAGGATTACCAAATCACTTTGTTTCGAAGAATGCAGAATTTGAGATAGAAGTTGATGTTAGTGAAGGAGTACATTGAAGAGTTCTACAAGCTAAACATCAAGGCAAGTCATCGCGAAAGTGATGATGAAAAGGTTGCCAGGTATATGAATGGTCTGAGATACAACATTCAGGATGAGATGAGAATGATGACCATCTGAACGGTGGAATATTCTTATCAGATGGCTCTAAAGGCTGAAGAGAAGCTGAGCTAAAAGTAGGGTCAAAGAAGCCGAGGAAGAAGTCATCCCAGAGGAAAAACAGTTGTCCAAGATAGGATTCCGAAGTCTAATGAAGAGTGGAAGAAACCTCAACCTCAAACTGAGAGAGGTGGAAGCTCACAAAGAGGGTAGTATGCCAAACATAGAGGACAACATGCTGATAACAACACTTTTCCTTGTGCTAGAGGAAGAAGAAGAGGCAGAGGTGGAGTAATAAAATGCTTCACATGTAGAAAGAATGGACACAAATCTTATGAATGTCCAGATAAGAAGAAAGAAGGTGGTGAAACTCACATTGCTGAAGCACAAAGGCGGAATGTTGAAGCAGAGGATGCTAAAGGTGGAAGATCAGTGGTGATGAGGAAGGTTCTCTTAACGCCAGAAAAGGAGGCAGAGAATCCAGTGCAAAGGAACAGTCTTTTTCAGACTGCTTGCAAGACCAAAGACAGGGTATGCAAGGTCATTGTGGAAAGTGGTAGCATAGACAATCTCATTTCTACGAAGATGGTAGAAAAGATGGAGCTGGAGACTATTGAACATCCAAGTCCATATAGAGTTTCATGGCTACAAAAAGGACATCAGGTAAACGTCACTAAACAATGTTTAGTTGAATTCAAAATAGGAGGATATAATGATAAGATATTGTGTGATGTCATTCCCATGGATGTTTGTCATCTATTGTCGAGTAGACCATGGAAATATGACAGGAATGTGATTCATGATGGGAGGAAGAACACATACACCCTAGAGAAGAATGGGAGAACTCACATGTTGTTGTCGATTAAGGACAAAGAGGTAAAACCTGAAGTAAGCAACACTGTACTTCTCATGAGTGGGAAGGAACTTATTAAGGAGGTTAAGAAGAAGGAAGAAACACAATTTATTGTGGTTAGAAATCCTAGAATTGTTTTAACCAATATGAGGGTGGATGATTTACCAGAGGAAATCCAGAATTTACTGGAGGAATTTATTGATATAGTAGTGGACGAACTACCTTGTTCATTGCCACCGATCATAAGTATAAGTCATCACATTGATCTCATACCTGGAGCTAGTTTACCAAACAAAGCAATGTCCAGATTGATGCTGCAGGAGAATGAAGAGGTCAAAAGACAAGTCCAGTATCTAATGCACATAGGATTGGTTAGAGAAAGCTTGAGTGCATTTGTTGTTCCGACAGTGCTCAGTCCAAAGAAAGATGGAGGCTGGAGGAGTGTACTGACTCAAGAGCAATTAACAAGATTACCATCAGGTATATATTTCTATTGCCAAGGATGAATAATTTGATGGATTGTTTGAGTGGGGCAAATTGTTTTTCGAAGATTGATTTGAAAAGTGGTTATCATCAAATTCGTATGAGAGAAGGTGATGAATGGAAGACAACCTTCAAGACGAATGAGGGACTATAGGAATGGCTTGTTATGCCATTTGGCTTAACAAGCGCACCAAGTACCTTCATGAGATTGATGAATGAAGTCCTGAAGGATTTCATCGAAAAATTTGTCATTGTGTATCTTGATGACATACTAATTTTCAGTAAAATAGAGGCAGAGCATCTGATACATTTGGCTACAGTGATGAAGAGGCTAAGGCAAGAGAAGTTGCTGATAAATATGAAGAAATCCTCATTCATGAAGACATAGCTCATTTATTTGGGTTTTTTTATTTCTGCAGATAATTTGAAGATGGATCCAGATAAAGTGGAGGTGATTAAGAATTGGCCATCACCAAAGAGTATCTTTGAAGTTTGAAGTTTTCATGGATTGGCTAGTTTCTACAGAAAATTCATCAGGAATTTCAGTGGAATTAGCACACCAATGATAGACACAGTGAAGAAAAGACATAAATCTTTTCACTGGACAGAAGAAGAAGAAAAAATCTTCAATTTGTTAAAGAGGAAGATTACTGAACAACCAATTCTGGTGTTGCCAAATTTCAGTAAGATGTTTCAGGTCAGGTGTGACGCTAGTGGTTTGGCAATTGGAGCAGTTTTAAGTCAAAATGACAGGCTAGTTGCATACTTTAGTGAGAAACTGAATGATGCGAAGGTTAACTATTCCATGTATGACAAAGAATTTTATGCGATCATATAGGCACTGAAGAAGTGGAGGCACTATTTGATCCCTAAAGAGTTCATTTTGTATAGTGATAATCATGCCTTACAATTTGTAACTCAACAGAATAAATTGAACCAGAAGCATGCAAAATGGGTTGAATACATGTAGAATTTTACTTTTGTAATTAAACATATTTCTGGAACTGCTAACAAAGTTGTTGATGCTTTGAGCAGGAAATGTTTGCTAATGCAGGAATTTAGAGTCAGAACTTTGGGTTTTGATAACCTTAAAGATATGAACAGAGATGATCCATATTTCAAAGAGGCGTATGAGGCATATGAGAATCCAGTTCTCAGAGATAGGAGTCCACGGGATGAATATATGATCCAAGATGGATTAGTATTCAGAGGTAATCAACTGTGCATTCCAAAATGCTCCATGAAGGAGAATCTACTGAAAGAGAAGCACAGTGGAGGATTGGCTAGACACTTCGGTCATAATAAGATGTTCTCAAAGTTGAATGGCTCATATTTTTGGCCAGGGATGAGGATAGATGTCAAAATATTTGTGGACAGATGTAGAATTTGTCAGCACACAAAAGGAAGAAGATAGAACAAAGGGTTATATCAGTCGTTACCCATACCAGAGAGACCATGGGATGTAGTAAGCATGGATTTTGTGTTAGGGCTGCTAAGAACACAAAGAGGGTTTGATTCAATATTTGTGGTAGTGGACAGATTTTTGAAAATAGCACATTTCATACCATGTCAGAAAACCAGTGATGCGACTCATATCGCGAACCTGTTTTTCAAAGAAGTTGTCAGACTTCATGGCTTACCAAGAAGTATAGTTTTAGATCGAGACACCAAGTTCATGGGACATTTCTGGAGGACCTTATGGAAGAAGTTGAGGATGAGTTTTTCCTTTAGTTCAGCTTATCATTCTCAGACAGATGGGTAGAAAGAAGTTGTGAATAGAAGCTTGGGATATTTACTAAGGAGCCTAGTGGCTGAACATCACAGTCAATGGGATCACATTCTGCCACAGGCGAAAATTGCTTATAATGATTCGATCAATAGAAGCACAGGGCATAGTCCATTTTAGATTGTTTATAGAATGCAACCAAGAGGAGTTTCTGAATTGAAATATTTAGAATAGAATGAAACTAGGAGTGCTAGTGCAGAAGATTTTGCAGAGGCAATGAAAGAACTTCATAGCCAAGTGAAGGAGAGATTGCACAACTCAAACCAAGAGTATAAGCGCAAAGCAGATCAACACAGGCAACAACTTCAGTTCGAAGTTGGTGATTTGATTCTTGCACACTTGAGGAAGGAAAGGTTCCCAAGGGGAATGTATAACAAACTAAAGATGAAGAAGACTGGACCATGCAGGATCATAAGGAAAATTGGGGCAAATGCATATGAGATTGAATTACCCGAGGGAATCGGAATTTCACCGATATTCAACATCTCAGATTTGTATCCTCACAAAGCTGGAAGAGCAGGAGTAGACAGTGAACAGACAGAGGTTCAGTGGGCTAAACAAATGCCTGTAGCTGAAAAACCAGAGATGGAGAGAATACTTGACAAGAGAGTTAGCAAGAGGACTAGGAGAAAAGAATATTTTGAATACTTTGTCAAATGGAAGGGACATCCAATTGAAGATGCCAGCTGGGAGAATGAAGCAAACATTCAAAAGCATGGACAGACAGTGCAAGATCTCATGAACTGGAGTTCATGAAAATTTTCACGCAAGGGAGTATGATGCAGGAGCATCGCAGGCATCGCCAGCAGTAAGCGAGCATGGGACAAACACCATTTCATTTTGGCACATGTTGGAAATGTTTGAATTGTTTTAAAAAAGTTTGGATGCACATACATTAATGTAATAGTTAAGAGGGTGCGTACTTCCATGTTGTAAATATATCTTGAGCGATCCGCTCTCATCTGTAAGATGTAAAGGCGTTTATAGGCAGTTAATGTAAGTATGTAGAATTAAAATGCAGATTAGATAGTTTAGAGCGTAGGAGGGAAAACCGAATATAGACACCCTCGTCTTGTATCATTGTAACATTAACATTATCAATCAAGAGGAGAGCATAGAGTATAGAGAAGAAGAAGTGAAGAGCTGTGTAGAAGATCCCATGTACAGAAGTTCTGAGATTAATATATGAAGCTTTGATACAGGCTCATGGTGGTCTAATGCTTTCTGTGTATACATTCTGAATGTTATGCTCATGGTTGTTTTACTCTTTCTGCTGTACATTTTCTTTTATGCTATGTATGTATGATTTCATGTTGGTTATTTGAAGTCTGAAAGAGTAAAGAAATGAGCTTCAATTGTTTCTCTATCTGAGCCAGAGTTCCTGCAATGAGTGCAGTGGAGCATCCGCAAGGAGTGCGTTGAAGGGTTCAGAGTTCATCTCTGAAAAGCTCAGGAGGGATACCATTGTTCTCATTTCCCACGGAAGTGCAGGTCAGGCACAGGAGTCGTGAAAGGTGTGCGTAGGCTGGTTGGAAGTTCAGAACTCACCAACCCAGGAGAAGGTTTAAGACTACTATCGCGGGGAGTGCACAGGGTCGAAGAATCAAATACTTAGAATTATCTGAAGGGTTGCCACAAGGAGTGTGCGCAGGAGTTTTTTTTGAAGACTCAAAATTGTGAAAGAAGCTCAGGAGAGTTAGTGCTTGTAAACTATTCAAAGGAAGGTAGAAATCAAACCTGTTTGAAGGGAGACAAAACAAATTCATTTCACAGAGGTCAAGTTCTAGCGAAATAATCCTTGTTCGTTTCGTAGAAATTCTCAAGAGAAGGATTGGGTGGTCGAAAATTCTCTGTGGAGAATTTGCGAAGTCACGAGAGTCATTCGATCTTGCAGAGGAGAAAGGGGACTTATGGTGATTGTCTTCTGAAGTATAATCTTAGGAGAGATATGACCGTAGATCCAAGCCAACGAGGTTCGTTGGATCACTCGTGAACTCTCATTTTGGGGTTTGGAGGCTTGAAGAGGCAGAAGAATTCGCGTTAGAATTAGAGAATGGAGAAGTGACATTTGGTGCACTTGTTGTCAGGTGGAGTCAAACTTCGTTGACTATTTTTGGGTTTTCAGGGATTGGAGAACCAAGAGCTTAGCATCAGGATTCGCGGAATTGCAAAGTCTGAAATCCCGAAAAGGTGGAAAGCTCCGTTGTGGGGCCAACACTGGAAACGTGTCAGAATTCAACATTTCAGCATTTCGGGGAATAGGAGATCGGGATATTTGGTCCAGGATTCCCAAAATCGTGAAACGCGGTATAAGTGTGGAGGATAACGAGGCCTACATTTCGGTGAATCGACAATTCAAGTTTCGAAAGTCGAAGAGTCGAGACACTCGGTAACAAGAGTCGCGAAGTCATGATATCCGAAGTTCTGAAATAGTGAAGGACGTGATCACATAGTGGATCAGAGAATTTGAATTGGTGCTTAGCATTGTGTACGTGGGTTCAATTCATAAAGACCTGTGGTGACACCATCATAGGTGTGTTTGATTTCCCGAGAAGGAATCAAAGAGTCAGTTAGACTCAAAGGGCAGAAAAAGATCGATCCTACGTAGAACTTTATCCGAGGGTTGGGGGTCTACATCACTCTCCCTCGCTCTCCCTCCCTCTCTCTCTTTCTCTCCTTCTCTCTCTTTCTAACCCTCTCCCTCTCTCTATATATTTCTCTCTCCCTCCCTCACTCCTCCTCCCCCACATCTCTCTATCTCCCCCTCCTCCTCCTTTCTCTCCCTCCCCCCCTCTCTCTCCCTCCATATCTCTCTCACTCCATATCTATATCCATCCCCTCTCTGTCCCACCCCCTCTCTCTCTCCACCTCNCCTCTCTCTCACACCCCCCCTCTCTCCACCTCTTTCTTTCCCTCTCTCTCCCTCTCTCCCAACTCTCTCTCCCTCTCTCCCATTCTCTCTACCTCTCTCTCCCCCTCCCCGTCTTTCTCTAAACCTATTAAAAAAATTCAAGATATATTCATAATCATCATTTTTTAGAACCTACATACAAAATAACCTTTATATTACAATTTTTTTTATTATTATAACACTTTATAAAACCTCTAAAAAAAATTAAAACTATATTCATAATAATCATTTTTTTAAATCTATATAGAAAATAACCTTTATATTATAATTAAAGATTTTTTTTTATGTTTCAACCAATATAGTGTAGGAAATACAAATAATAACTCCTCATATAAATTTATATGAAGAAAAACTAAATCTATTTAAAAATGAAAAAAATACTATTAAAATTTTAAAATTTTATAGAGTCTTTTATATCCCTACTATGTTTAAAATTCCATTGTGTACTCCCAAATTCATGAATTAACAGAAACAATACATACAAAATAATCTTTATAATAATGTAACACAACTTCAACCATTGTAATATAATCTAATTTAGAAAATATAAGGAATTATTATATATGTCATTTATATGTAATAAAAAAAATCAATTATTATTTTCAACATTTTTTTTTTTTTTTATTTAAGACTTGGGTTTATTCCTTGAAGTCAAAAGATGAAGTACTTGAAAACTTAAACGGATTCAAATCCTTGGTAGAAAACCTCTCCGAAAGAAAAATTAAGATATTCAGGTCAGACATTGGAGGAGAGTACACTTCAAATGAATTTGGAAGATTTTGCAGATATGTTTGGATTAAGAGGGATCTCACCACTCCATATAATCCTCAACAAAATGGTATAGCAGAAAGAACGAATAGAATGATTATAGAAGCAATAAATATTATGATTCATGATTAAGATATTACAATGCACTTATAGGTTGAAGCATCAAGAACAACAATATATGTCCAAAACATATTATTCCATAGTGAACTTGGATTCAAAACTCGTGAAGAAATGTTCACCAAAAATAACTCATAAGTAATCCATCTCAAAATATTTGGTTGTCCAGTATTTGTACACATAATGAAAGAAAACAGAACTAAGTTGGATCCTTCAGGAAAGAACATAATATTTTTTGGACACTGTGAGGTCTCTAAGGCCTTCAGAATTTACATACTAGGTTACCATCATATTGAGATTAGCAGAGATGTAACCTTTGATGAAGATAAAACAATCAAAAGATCAAGGAAATTACATCTTGAAGAAGTATATGAAGAAGAACCTATAGCTCCCAAAGTTATAGAACCCATGAAGTAAGTTACAATTACCCCTGATGAAGAGATTTTGGAAGATCATGATATGATAGAATTTAAAGAACCTCCCCGTATGACGATCTCTCAGAAGAGAAATAAAGCTTGGGAGAAAGAATTTATTCAAGATGCAGAGAAGTATGATGCCCCATAAGGAACCATGAGACAAAGAAAGAATCTTAATCCATTATCCATCTATATGGCCTTGATGTGTGATCTCGTAGAAAAAGAACCTACTTTCTTTGAAGAAGTCATTTAGAATAAAGAATGGATGGACACCATGACAGAACAATACCAGTCCATTATGAAGAATGATGTATGGGAAGTATTTCTCAGACCAAAGAACAAATAGGTGGTATCTTTCAAGTGGATATACAAAATAAAACATGCAACAGACGAAAGTATTGAAAACAGAAGGAAAGATTTGCGGCTCATGGATTTTCTCAAAAGGAAGGTATTGACTATGAAGAAGCATTTTCTCCTATAGCCATATACACTTCTATCAGAACCATCATAACTCTTGCAGCCAAAATGAAGTGGAAGTTACACTAGATTGATGTGAAAAAAACTTTCTTAAATGATATTATTGAAGAATAAGTGTATATAGAACAACCACAAGGGTTTGAATTTGAATATAGAAAGACTCATGTCTATAGGTTAAAACAAGATTTGTACGGGTTGAAGCAAGCTCCTAGATCTTCGTATGGTAGAATTGATATTTTCTTGACAAGCTTGGGCTTTACCAAGAGAAAAGTTGATCCTAACATTTGATTTGAGGTTATGAATGATGAGAAAGTTATATGACTACTATATGTGGATGATTTATTCTTGACTAGAGAAGAAAATCCCATCACATATTGCAAGAAGAAGCTTGCTGCAGAATTTGAGATGAAATACCTAGGCCTAATGAATTATTTATTAGGTCTTGAAGTTTGGCAGAGCCTAGAGGAGATCTTCTTTAACCAAGTGAAGTATGTAGTTGAAATACTGAAGAGATTTGACATGTTGGAATGTAAATCCATGAACACAGCCATGTAAACGGATTTGAAGCTCCTAGTTGATACTTTGTCGAAGTTGGTTGATGTTACTCTATATAGACAGATTATTGGGTCGTTGATGTATTTGATGAATATCAGGCAAGATATATGATTTGATATGAACAACTTGAGTTAGTATCTAGTGGAGCCCAGACGTGTTCACCTTATAGCTTCAAAGCTTGTGATGAGATACCTTAAGGGTACATTGGATTATGGTCTCTGTTATACTGGAGATCGTGACTTCAGACTTCATGGTTACACTAATTCATATTGGGATGGAAGTGCCTCAGAAAGAAAGATCACTTCATGATGTTGTTTCAGTTTGGGGTCAACCATGACTTCATGGAAAAACAAGAAGCAATCTAGTATTGCTCTCAGCATGGCAGAAGCTGAGTACATTGCAACACATTCCACCAGTTGTGAATCGATATGGCTTCAGAAGTTGTTGACATGTATGTTCGATCAGGAGATGCAATCCAATGTGATTATATGTGATAACCAAAGTTTTATAAAGATGACAGAGAACCCAGTGTTCCATGATAAGTCGAAGAACATAGAGATCTTATATCACTACATTCGTGATACGGTGCAGCGGGGAGATGTAAATATCCAATATGTTAACACATATGAGTAGATTGTAAATGTGTTGAATAAGCTTTTGTCTCTTGTGAAGTTTGAGTACTTTCGAGACAAGCTTGGTGTTGCACGAAAAGACCTCCCTCGAAAGGGGGAGTGATGTTGATGATACTATGGTATCCTTACCAACAACAGGTATCTCCGTTAGGATTTTATATCCTAGGGGATTGATCATCCCTGGGTAGATCCCAAAGGTCCAATGAGAATCATTTGTCATAGTACATGTGCATGTATATGCTAGCTATGTTTAGTAGTGGTAGCTCCGTTAGGATTTTATATATTAGGGAACCTTATGATTCTTGGGAAGATCTCGAAGGTCTGGTAAGGACGGTTATTTTCTTGTTAGTGGGAATATTATGATTCCTGGGAAGATCCCGAAGGTCTGGTAAGGACCAAAAATTTTGTTGTTGATACACCTGCCTCATTATGTTCCCACATGTTGATGATGTTGTTGTTCCACCTTCGTGCTGTTGATAATGTTGTTGTTCTAGATTCTTGTTGTTGATGATGTTTTTGTTCTATCTTTGTACTATAGATGTTGATGTTTCAACTTCATGCTGTTGTTGGTGCTGATGATGATGATGATATTACTCCAGATCCATGCTGTAAACGATGGTGATATTGATGATGAGATCAACTTTCAATGATTTATAGATGTGCTAGTCAGTGTTCCATATGTTTATGATGATGCTTCTCTCTTCTTATCTTGATGATGTTGTATTGGATCATGTCACTAGAATACCCTTCTCATTAAGGGGGAGTGTTTAAATATTGTAACTTTGAAGATTATTCTAATTATATTTGAGTTATTATTTAATATATCAAATCCCCTTTTGCGGATTTATGAAGTCGGGTCTTGTATAAGATCGAATACTATTTTGTGGATTGGTCAAATTGTATTTTTATAGTGGTATTTTTAAAGTCGGACCCTAGTAATTATAAAGTGGTTTTAACCACTTCTAGGAGAATTTGGCCTCACCAAATGAAGATACATAATGCTATCACCTCATAAACTTGTATTTATATGTGAGGATGATGCCTCAATTGAACACACACTCACTCATCTAGTGCGCATATCTTGAAGCCAGTTGCAATTGCAGGAGGAAGGAGAAGAGAGGCACATGATCAATCCTGGTCTATCTTTGGTGTTTTGGTATTAGTCTTGGCATTGTATTGGCAATCTATTATCGAGGAAGTTTTTGCTGGGTTTTCACTCCCATGAGGGTTTCCTCGGACAAAATGTTGTGTACCTTGTGATTGTGTTCCTTTCAATGATGCTCTCTATGTTGTTGTTTATGAAATCCATTGAATTCTCATGTATTTTGGAAATAACCTAATAACAACAGTAAAAACTTAAAAACTATATTCTAGCATACCAACAAGTCATACTCCTAATCTAGTGCAACTCTTGTATACTTAGACATTCGTAAATTTATTTAACACTTGGTCATATTTAAGCATGCATCCATGAAAAACCAAAATAACTATGGAACAAGTGAAAGACAAACAAATGTCATTTGTCATTTTTTGATGCCCTCAAGGGAGCTACAAACATTTACTTCATCAAAAATATTCAGTTTCCATCGTTTCATTTATGGTTTCATGACACAAGCATGGGGCATGCCCGCCTCATTTGTACCCAGATGTATATTTCAGTTTTTGTAGAATACTTGGTTCCCATCGAGATCCCATTTTCTCCACAATATCTCTCCTACAATCTTCCTCAAATATCAAATACAACTCTCCTATTCACAATATAAGCAATGATGTATTTTCGCTATACATATGCTCCTAACCTCACACATCATGGGGCATATGTTATCATCATAAAATTTCTCACAATAAATATAGACAATCGTCGAAGAAAATATCAACACAAACACAACATAACTCTAGCATTTATAGAACCCACTTTAACAAGATGACAAAACTATACAAAAAAAGCCATAAATTTCTGCACGTTTGCACCAAAATTACCGCATGCACATCTGTGATGATAAGGAAAGCACTGAATACGCACTCTACACAGCCCATGAAAATGTCGTTGATTCAAATTGGGAGGACATGGAAATGATGCATTTATGAATTTGTTCGGGAATCAACCACTTTTAGGCTAAAGTGAATTGGGACAAGAGCCCAAGATCAACCCCAAATTTCATCTTGGGATGAATAAAAGGATGAGATGTATGTGTAAATTCCTCCCATTCACACTTGGAACATGCTATGAAATATCTTGATATGTTCTTGTAAATACATGGCTATTGTATGCTAACAAGGAATGAATTCATTGTATTGTTATGTTGCCCATTTTATCTTAGAGAAGCCATTAATTCTCTTGGGAACCTATTTAGCGATCATAACATTTGGTAAGATTCTGACCTCTTGAGAAGATTGACCAAGAAGTTCTTCACCATTGTTAGACAAGAGAGTCAAGCTCTATTTTTGGGGGACTCAAGAGCCCTCCCAAGGAGGAATAGGGGATCCATAGTCCCGCTTTTCTCCTTTGGTGTTCTCAATTCAAATATCACTTGCCATTTGGTTAGTTATCTCTAGTGTCGATTTCATGCATATTTTAGAATTTACATGTGCTTAGTTCATTTTCATTTCTTGGTTATTTACTATCTTGTGGATTCAATAATATACTAATCATTTATGTGTTGTATTTATGGTCCAACAAGGAAGTTAAGGGTCCTCTTTTTGCTCACCCAAGTGACCAAAAGGACCCAACACTCTCTCTCTCCCCCTTTCTCTCACTCTCTCTCCCCCTCCCTCTATCCATAAACCCTATCCCCCTCTCTCCATATATCTCTCACCTATATCCCTCTCCC
>JASDQU010273120.1:3666-14151 GCA_032191745.1 Picea mariana
ATGTGAAAGATAAAATGATTTAAAACCTAATTAAGAAAAATATTCAAAGAAGGAAAAATATTCCATATAAATAATATCGAATTCACTAAAAGATTATGCTTATATTAAAATAAAAAATCAGAATCAATGTACCATAATCATCATTAAACCATGTGTAATCATTATTAAACCGTAGGTGAACTATCATATCCATATAATATCATTATTAAACAAGAGGTATAGGCATACTACACTTAGGGCTTGGGTATGGAGGGGGTTAAGGGTAGAGTATAGGTTATGCCTAGGCTTAGATGGAGCTAGGAGGGTCTAGGTCATGGTCTAGGTCAAGCTCTAGGTCATGGTCTAGGTCATGGTCATGTTCATATAAGTACTCGTATAAGTTCTCCATTGGAAAAAAAGAAAAAATTAACACTCACCTTACAAGCAAGTGTTGGGCTGGACTAGTCTGCGCATGGGTTGTAAGACCCAGTATTCGGTTAAACTGTGACCAAAAAAACCTCAAGACATTGGCCCTTTCGACATCACCTTCTTGTGCAGATGAAGTCTCACCCGAGGTATCTATTGGTACTGCAAGAACCAGGTTTTTGCAGTAGTAAGGGAAAGGGAGGCGGAGGTGTGAATCATTGTTCCTTATCCTCTAGCTTAAGTACGTTCCTGATTACTCCTAGATTATCACAACCATACATGAACATTGCATTATAATCAATCCATAGACTAACTCTATTCTACAAAGAATATCATCATTCATAAATTCATACAGACAAGTAAAAGAAGCATAAGATGCAATATCCTCTCTAAACTCCTTCTTTATTCATCCTCTTTCTTACTAACTGTCTATTACGTTCATGATCTTTCCATAACATTCATTGCCTTTTTCGCACACTAATCTCCCAATCCTATTACATATTTATATCCACCATCTAGGGCTTAAAACACCATTATTATCTATCCCAAAATAACCCATTACAATGCATGGCATGGCCAACTTCAGTTGACTGGTTGTTTTCCTTCTTTTACTCCTTGTTCTTTATACAACTTTTCTATTGTTCTTATATTTCTGGAAAGTCGCACTGTCATCCTTTTGTGCTTATTTCTCTCACTTTCTTTCTTTATCCTTATGTCTGTGTGATATCTATTTAATTCTACATGCTTCCTCTCTTTTGTGTGACTTCCTCCTTGTATGCCCTTTCTTCCTTATGTGTCCTTTCTTCCTTCTGTGCCCTTTCTTTATACTTAGGATTTTCTCCAACATTGTATTCAAAACTTCCTGTCCAATAGCCCCCCAACACTCACCCGTGGCTCATCCCAAGCCACTCAGGCCTGTTGCTTGTTCTTCCACTCAGAAATGAACTGGTGCATGAAAGCCTTAGTTGCTTCCACCTCCATAACCATGGTTTAGTTACCTTTTAGGTTGTTTCTTGGGTCGTCTCTGTTATGCTTCTGACTGCTAGTTGGGCTTGTTCCTTTGGTTCATAATGCGTCTTCACATTATTCCCTAAAGGGTCATACTTGTCCCTCTTGAAGGCCTCTTCCCACCTGATGGAAAGCTAAGTCCAGACAGAAACATCAAGGGATGTGTTTCCTAGGAAGGAAAAACTTCTTCATGGAGACAAAATAATGGTTAATCCTCCTCTTCCTGTAATCATCTTCTCTGGCGATACTCTGCTGAGACTGTTTGAGGACTACACCATCCTCCTTTTCACCTACGGCCTTTGGTAAATTCTCCAGGTTTAATTTGGGTGTTGTATACGAGGCCAATTTTCAAAAAACCTTTCTTTTAGTGGGATCCTGATTCGTTTCCTTCTCTTTTAATTTCATGAAGAATTTACAACCCCCAAACCTGATACTAGCTCTAGGCCGATATCTGTGTAACTTTATGTTGGAAACAATGCGAGTCCATTCATCCAGTATGCACTCAACATACGAGTATTGATCCCTAGCTAGCTCCCGAACTGGTTGTTCATCGATAATGTCCCGGTCCATAAACGTTAGGTTGGTAGGCTTGCCCAACATATCTCCTGCCGTACTCAACCCCGGGGAGGATGATGATATTGTTGGTGGATCTTTCCCCATTGATCTAGTGTGATCACTTCCTGAACTGTCACCGTATGTGAGCGTTGCTAGTTGTAGCTCGGCTCTGTTCTCGTTGGGTTGTTCTGATTTTCCCATAGTGATATGCAAGAGTTGGATCCACTTAGCGATGTTCTTATTCTCTTGTGCTCTCGTGTCGACCGTACCCATCCCATACTATGTTAACTAACTCGCCCCATCCACCACCAGAGTTGATGAGTTGTTCCATCATTGCATTTTAATTACACAATCCTTTAGGTGATGTCGCCCTCGTACCGTCGATCAATCACGATTTCTGGCGGCTTTTCAAATTTAATGCTTTGACAATGCTTTTATGACCCGTCACGCTAACTGCCCAACCATATTTTCCTTGCATGACTGTGTTTAACAATTTTTTCATGCCAACCTATGTGGTAATGCATTTCTCTATCGCAGTGGGTCTTGTTTGTATCTTCTCATTGAACTTGACGCAGTGTTCGCTTCGTGTGAGATGATCAGTCCATCCGTGCAAGTTATGATACCTTGGTATTTCCCTCACTCTTTTTCTTTCTCTTATCACTACCTTTTTATTGCTTTTCTTTCTTTTTCTACTTTTTATTGTGTTTTTCTTTATTTTCTTGCTACTATGGTACACTTACTATAATACTGGGGTTTTGGCGCAGCCCATATTACTATATCAACGGTCGAATGTCTCTATAGATTTTCAGTTGACTTCCATTCACCATTCCTTCCAAGACTTGTCCATCCAAGGTTCCCAACTGTGCAACACCTGTCTCAGTTATTTGTTTTATCACATATGGACCTAACTAGTGCATGCAGAACTTCCCTGGGTGTTGAAGATACTTGTTGTCATAAAGTAGTACCAAGTCGTCGATTTGGATTTTCTTGGTTTTAATGTGTCAATCGTGCCAAACCTTCTCTCTGGATTTCTGCACCTGCTGATGGAATCCTGCCAACAACTTGTCCTCCTCAAGCTGGACTAACTACGCCAATATCTCCTCTATTTCACCTGTGTCCGAGAGCTCAGTGATTTCTGCAATGCACAGACTAGGTACAATGAAATCCATTGGCGTCATTGCTACCTGTCCATAGACCAACCGAAAAGGTGACTGCTCTATCAACTTCTTATTGGTAGTTCTGTATGACCATAGTACTACATGGATGCGTAAGTCCCAATCATCTATGCCAATATTGCAGATATTTTTCAAAGCATTCTCCAAAATCTTATTAAACGCTTCCACTGTGCCATTATCTTGAGGGTGATATGGTGTACTCTTCAGATGATGAATCTGAAATTCCTCAATTAGTGCGGAAATTGTTGTGTTCAAAAAGTGTATACCTTGATCGTTAAGTAATATGCATGGACAACCAAACCTGGTGACTACATTCTCGAATAGAAACCACGCAACAATATTGGCAGTGAAATCAGGAACTAGTCTTGCTTCCACCCACCTGGTTAGATACTTTATTGCAGTAATTATGTATCATGCTATTGATCTCCTTACTTGTGGTTTGATCGGACCTACAAAGTCAATGGCCCACTTATTGAATGCTTGCAACGTAACTTGTGGATTTAATGGCATTTTGTCGTGCTTAGATGGTTTACCCACTCGTTGGCAGATGTCACATGACTGACAATACTCCTTTGCATCCGTGTGCAATGTGGTCCACCAAATCCCTACACACAAAATCTTCAGTGTTGTAGATTTTCCTGCATAATGTCCTCCAACAATCCCATTGTGCACTTCCTCCAGTATAACCATCCTTTCATGTTCCAATATACACACCGTCTCAAGATTCCATCTGCCCCTAGCTTATACAAGTTTTCTGCAATCAAATGATAGTTTTCTTCTCTCACTACCAATTGTTTCTTCTGTGCAGTTGTCATGTTGGACGGTCCTGCACCTGTATTTAGAAACTCCACAATGTCCGCGAAGTGATAACCCACCATTCTTACTGCAAATAATTGTTCATCTGGGAAACTATCATCTAAATTACATGCATCCTCTCTTGTTAGTATGTGCGAGAGATGATTAGGTACTGCATTCAATTTCCCAAGTTTTATTATGACGTCAAAGTCATAATCCTGAAATAGTAACAACCATCTGCATATTCTTCCTCCTAAGACAGACTTATTGACTAAGTAATTTAATGCAGAATGATATGTATACATCTTGAAATGAGACCCAAGTAAGTAATGTATGAACTTTTGGAGCGCATAGACCATGGCCAAGCCCTCTCATTCTGTAGTGGTATAATTTTTCCCGATAGAGATAGCTTCCTACTTGCAAACACAATCAAATGGTCGATGTCTCCTTCTCTGGGTTGTGAGATTACTGTGCCCAGTGCAATGGATGATGCAACAACATGGACATGGAACTCCTTATTCCATTCCGAAAAGATTAAAATGGGCACGGTGAGCAGTCTTTTTTTTAATGTGTCCAACCCCTTTTGGCAGTCCTCATTGCATTGGAACCTGGCTTCCTTCTTCAGTAACTTCTCCATGGGTTCTATAATCTGCGCGTATCCTTTGATAAAATTCATGTAATAGCATGTATGGCCCAAATTTTCTCTTAGATGTCTTACTGAGGTTGGCGACACCAATTCCAAAATAACTGCGATCTTGATTGGGTCAACCAATAGGCCTTGCTTTCATACTACATGTCCTACTAGAATTCCAAATGGTGCAAAAAATATACATTTCTTCAAGATCAACAAAATATGACATTGTCTGCATCAATCTAACATCAGTCGAAGTACTTCTATATGATCCTGCAGTAAACTGAACACCATCCAATCATCTAAAAAAACTTCCAAAAATTTATGAATGAACTCCTTGAATGTTGCCACTACCACTCTAGAAAATACCGCAGGGGCATTCTTCAATCCAAATGGCATCACTGTGTACTGATAATTGCCCCATTTTTTCGCAAAAGTGGTTTTGTGTCTATCCTCCTGTGCAATTTTTATCTGATGTTACCCAGAGAATCCATCAGTAAATGAATATGTTTCTTTACCTCCTACATTCTCCAATACCTCATCCATGAATGGTGTTGGGAATGGGTCATGTAAGCATGCGTCATTCAACTTCCTTAGATCCACGTAGATCTGAATTCCTTCAGTCTTCTTGTCCTACACCACCATTGGGATAATCCATTTAGACTCTTATACTAGCTCAATAATTCCTATGTCTAGCATCCTGTCTATTTCAGCCTTCACCTTCTCCTTGTATCCCAAATTCAATCTGTAGGGTCTTTGTTGTATTGGCTTGGATCCAGGTTTAAGTGGAATCTTCATCTCGCGTAAATCGTCTGCTATCCCTTTCATCTCGGAGAATGTGGTTGGAAATAATTTATGATATTCTCGTAATAAGTCTGACATCTTCTCAATTGTCTCATCGTTCCAATAGTCTCCTATCTGTGCAAACTTAGGATTCTCTGTTGTCCCAATGTTGACTTTCTTTTTCTTTATAGTTTGTGTGTATGCAACAGATACCAGTTCTATCTCTTCTACTGTGAGTTTTCCTTCTATTTCTGGTACCTAAACATTCTTGGGATCTTCATCCTCGTATTCCTCCTCCGTAACATTATATCATTCCAATATCTTTTGGACCTCTAATTTGGCTTTGTGTGCACTGCCTAAGGGTTCTTCTTCCACCAATTCTACATTCGAGAATATATTTTTTCAGATGGACTATAGTGCTGCATGTATGGAGGCATCTTCATGTTCAAATGAGAATGTGATTTCGAATATACGGACCATTTCTCGCTATTTTGTTGTCTCCCTGTGCATATCCAATTCTAAATACCAATTCCTTGGGATTGTATCCAATGTGTGTATGAATCAGTGCAACCACTTTGTCTCTGCTTCTAAGAACCATAAAGCTCTACTTCAGTTTATGTGACTCATCAGGTTTCCCTCTCCTGTTTATTTATGTGCACCTTTTGCTTCCTCAGGCCCAAAGCGTATCTGCATTAGTCTGCTACATTATGCCTAGTCCTTAATACCCTTTCTGTGCGCGGCCCACCATCTAGTTGGAGTTTCTTTTAAGATGACATCCAGTGATAAAAGCCTCTGTTGTTCAGGTACTTGTAACTCAAATGATTTTATAAACATATTAATCTCAGTTAGTCCATCATACCTAGGTGGATCATATAGTTTTGTGCCAATCTAATGCAAAGATTGGTTTATACGCACACATCTTCTAGTTGATATTTCATGCATCCTCTGCTACCAATTCTCTAGACCAACTTCTGAATCTAATGCACACAAACTTATACTTCTCTAACTAAGAACACCATCCATTGTTGGGTAGACATAGTCCTCCATCCACGTATTTAGATTATATAAATTATCCATGTCATTTGCTCTTGTTGACTCCGTGTATCCCTTCCCTTCTAATGGGTCCAAAGGTGTAGTAACCTTTAGATTCCCAACCTCAAAGATCATCTCCCTTCTTTTCAAGTTAATAATTTATGGGTTATCAACCACCCATTCCAATCCCATTAAAGTTGGATATGGTTGATTAACGTCGACGATCTCACTAACTTCAAAGTCTACCATGTTGCGTACCCCATCTATGTTCACAGGTACTCCCGTTAGTCGCCCAATTGGGACTATCTTATGTTGATTCGCAAACCTTAACTGAACATGGGACCATATTAGCTCAGGTTCTCCCATCATCTCCCATGTCTGCTTAGGTAGTACATTCACATCTGATCCTTAATCTAGAATAACATTATCCACATCGTATTCCCCAATCTGCACATTAAACTTGAATTCCTCATTGGTTTTTTTCCTATACAGTACCTGATTTACCATTCGCTATGTGATAGGGGTGTCCCTTCATTTTGCGTAGTGATCAATCATGTTGTATAATACATTGAGCGCATTTTTATCCTTCATCAGCTCTACACAAATCTTTAAGAATTCGGTTAGTGTACTTACTTGCACACTTGACTTTTCAGGTAACGATGGGTCTTCTAGATGAGGTAGCGATGATGTTGACGCTTCCACATGTGGTTCAAGTATTTCATTTCGTGTGCTCTGATATGTCTCTTTTTCCTATTGTGGGTTGAATGATGGCATAGGCCTTGCTAAATTTCTTACCCATTGCTCCATTTGGTTTCCTTGAGTTTCCATATCTATGCATGTCTGAGCTCCTCCACGGGTAAAAACTACAATTTTTGGTCCTTCACTGTGTCTTTCGACTGATATCATCTGCACATTTTGGTTCTGATGTTGATTCTAATTTGGGTTTCTTCTAGCCTTCCATTTTGCAAATAGTTAGGGACAGTCTTTCGTTGAGTGATCTAGTGCTCTGCAATATGTGCATGTGGTACATGGGTTCTGGAAATATTGGGCCAAGTGTCCAGGTTTATTACAGTTATAGCAGATAATCGGGCCACATCCTCCTCTACCAAAATTCCCTCTGCCTTGACCTATGCCAAAATTTTCTCTATTCCCCTCATTAAAAACTTGTTGACCATTATATTGCACGTTATTCCCATCTGCATCAGTATTCTCTTCCTGGATCCTATATATATCTGATGTGCACTCTCTTAGTAAGTTTAACGTGTGACAATCCTTCTCTTCATGCCCTATCGACTTGCAAAAATTGCAAAACAAATTCTTTGGGGTACTCTGATATTTCTGGAGTAATGGACACTCAGTGGGATGATGGCCCCATTTCTTATTGATCTCGCAGTATCCTCCTCCAGGTAGTGGATTCGGTACTGTAGTTGCCAAATACTACGCAAATGATGGGAATTCATCCTTGTCGTGACCTTCCATTCGGTACTTCATACACCAAACATATTCTCGTTTTCCCTTCCCTTGGTCAACTCGACCAACTGGATTGTTAATGCAACCAACTACGTCTGAACCTGTGTCATTCCTCTCGTATCTCCTGCCATAGATGGTTCTAGTTTCATTTCAATCTCTAGCGCCTTGGGATGCGATGTAATCTTATGTTGAATCTGGGGCCTCCGAATGTGTGGTAGAAGTCCAACAATAAACCACTCTTGATGTTGTTGATCCGGGATTTGGAACATCAGTCTCCCCATTACATCCTTAAAGCACTGATTTTAACCCCATACAGACTCTATTTGTTCCTATTTGATCTCTTTTAGTTCAGTGATGTACTACGACTCTGACTTTGGATTTTTGAACTCCTTTAATAGCACTTTCTTTATCTCTGCAACGGTCTTGGCCTGTCCCGTAAGCATAATTCTCTGTAACTTCATATACCATACCAACGCGCGACCTCTAAATGTTGTTTCTAACTACACAATTTTTACGACATCATCTTGTATGTTTTTAGCAACCCAAACTGTTTCACAAACTGTCCTGTAATCCTTATCCTCTAGCTTAAGTACGTTCTTGATTATTCCTAGATTATCACATCCATAAATGAACGTTGCAGCATAATTGATCCATTGACTAAATCTATTCTACAAAGAATATCATCATTCATAAATGCATACAAACAAGTAAAAGAAGCATAAGACGTAATATCCTCTCTAAACTCCTTCTTTATTCATCCTCTTTCTTACTAACTTTCTATTACGCAATATCCTCTCTAAACTCCTTCTTTATTCATCCTCTTTCTTACTAACTGTCTATTACGCAATATCCCCTTTTTCTCACACTAATCTCCCAATCCCGTTACATATTTATACCCAAAATCTAGGGCTTAAAACCCTATTATTATCTATCTCAAAATAACCCATTACAATGCATGGCATGGCCAGATTTAGTTAACTAGTTGTTTGCCTTCTTCTACTCCTTGTTCTTTATACAACTTTTCTTTTATTCTTCTATTTCTGGAAAGTCGCACTGTCATCCTTTTGCGATTCCCTCTCTCTCACGCTTGCTTTATCCTTCTGTCCGTGTGCTATTTACGTCCTTATGTTCCCTTCTGTGTGTTTCCTTCCTTCTGCGTGATTTCCTCCTTTTGCACCCTTTCTTACTTCTTCTCCCTTTCTTCCTTCTGCACCCTTTCTTTATACTTAGGATTTTCTCCAAAATTGTATTCAAAACTGCCTGTCCAACAATGAGGCTACATTTCTATGTTGCACATATACTTTATTTGTTGTGAGCTCTGCCTCCCCTTTATAATACGTTTGGATTTATTCGACGTCTACGAATGAAATAATAAAACATAAATCACTCATATTTCTGGTAAAATATTTTATCAAGAAATAAAACAAATTATGATACCTACCAACCTCCACCACCTAGAAAACCAACGCTCTATTCTCCTCTCTGCTCGCCTGTCTTTCTCCTCTCTTTCTCCCAGATCAGAGAACCAATGATCTTATCTCCTCTCTACTATGTTGTTTTATTCTCTATTCTTGACCCTATTGTATTTTAAGTTCTTTTGTCACCCACTCGTAGGACTTCAAATTAATTTAATTTTGATTTTAGGAACAAAATTTTTCGTCCGATGCTCTAAGTCCCATCCCTACCGTTTTTCATTTTTAACAACACCATTGGCATGCACCTCAATTTTTCATGCCTTGTCTTTCTTTTTGCCTTGCTTTGTATTTTCATGCCATGCGATGGCTTGCCTTTCCATGCCTTTCATTTCCTTGACTTTCCATGCCATGCCATGCCTTCCCTTTGAGATAGAAGAGGTTGAGGAGTATGCTTGGCACATAAAACTGCCTAGCTATAATGCGTGCATGTTCCTATAATGCATGCGTTCTAAATCGCATGTGCATTCTAGGAACATGCATACGTTCATGTTGGGAAAGGATGAGAACCCAACCTAAGGGCTTAGGATTGAAAGTGTTTTAAAGCATAGAGCAATGGTTATAGCACCAAGATGTGGGTGCAAGGGTTGTGGGGCCTTTAACAAGAGTTATATGCATAGTGCACTTAGGGATGGAGTGTGGAGATGGTTAAGGGTCAAGTATAGGTTATTCCTAGGCTTAGATGGAGCTAGGGGGATGAAGGTCATGGTCTAGGTCAAGCTCTAGGTCATGGTCTAGGTCATGGTCATGTTCATGTTAATGGTCTAGGTATAGCTCTCGGTCTATGTTGTGGTTTAGGTCATGTTATAGGTCTAACTCTAGGTCTATTTTATGGACTATGTCATGGTCATCGTATAGGTCTAGGTCATGGTCTATGGTCTAGGTCTTCCCATGCCTTCCCATGTCTAGGTCTTGCCATGTCTAGGTCTTGGCATGTCTAGGTCAAGGCCATTTCTATCCTCATGATGTACCAAACTTTCTGTAGTGTGTGAGATTCTGAGAGGGAGAGAGAGGAATACATAGAGGGGAGGGTAGAGAGAGAGTGTATGAGAGTGTGAGAGTTGGAGACAAGAAGACAGAGAGGGGGGGTGGACTAGGTATAGCTCTCGGTCTATGTTGTGGTTTAGGTCATGTTATAGGTCTAACTCTAGGTCTATTT
>JASDQU010273122.1:3406-15186 GCA_032191745.1 Picea mariana
GTTAGGTTTTTTGCCCTAGAAGGAAACCCTCTTTTATGAGGGAAATGTATTGCGGCTATGGTGGATGGTGAATATTGTATTCTGAGATAGGAGACTGTGAGAAAAAGAAGAGGAAGTTACAACGGGTTTGTTGTAGGTTGTATCCCTTCATTTGTTGGATAATAATAAAGGAAGGACTTGGCAATTTCTCTCGTGGACGTATCCCACACTGGGTGAACCACGTAAATCTGTGTCTCTCTTGTATTGTGTATCTTCTGTGTTTTGTTTCCGCATTTGTTTTATTTTATTGCTTCGCGGTCCTATTTTTCTAACAATCTCACCATTTTTCTTTCTAACAGGAACAAGGTTAGAAATCTATTCAGAATATCTAAGAGGGATGATGATCTTGGCATCCAACATTTTTTTGATTTCCTTCTCCATAATAGGCAACAACATTGGACTGGATGATCTGAGTTTCTGTCTGAAAGGTTTTGTGTCTTTGTTCAAAGGAATTTTATGTTGTATGATCTCTATATTGTATGTCTTCAAATCACTATACTTCCATGAAAATATATCATAAAAATCATTTAACAACTCACCATATTCGGATTTTTGTTTATCAGTCAAATGAGAAGCTAGATTAACATACTTGGGGTTTTCTTCATTTGCTACATTAAACTGAAACAGCTTAGAATCTTCCTCCTTCTTTTCTATTTTAATGGAAACATCATTATGATCAAAAAGTCTCTCTAAAGGAACCAAACCTTTGGCGATACAGTTGGTAGAGAGATGCACAATTTCATGGGATCCAATTTTATTTTTGAATTTAGGCTCTTGAGTCTCTTCATCATGCTCATTTTTCTGATCAATCTATAAATCTAAAAACTCATCCATCACTCCTAGAAATCTTCTTAGTTCTACATCATCTTCAAATACTTTCCAGAATTTAACATTATCAGGTAAAGAAGGCCTATACTTTACCTGAATTTCATAATTCAACTTTGGGGGAAAAGGAGGTATGAAAGTACTAGATGAAATAGCCAATGAATCAGCTAACTCATTCATGGCCCTAGTAATATATGAGATCTTGAATTCAGTGAACGCGGAAATCACATTGAGAACCTCATCTTTGTAAGATTTCAGCCTCACATGCTTGGCTTGGAAAGACTTATTTACTTGTTGAATGATTAAATCAACATCTCAATATGCTTTCAGCCTATTAATCTTCATTTCTTTTGCAGCATTCAAACCTAAGATAAAATCCTCATATTCTGCAATATTATTTGTGACCTGGAAATCAAGCTTGAATGATAAATGTGTAGTTTCTTTAGATGGTGAAATAAATACAACCCCTGCTCCAGCAGTCTCTTTAGTACATGCCCCATCAAAGAACGTACTCCAAAGATCATCTTCTCCTAAATCTGTGGATTGAACACTAGGTTGTTTAAGCAACAATGAATCTAGCAGTGAATCATCGAATTGTAGTATGCAATATCTCATACCTGTGTCAACTGAGTAAATAGGATGGTTGGCTGGATTTTGTTCATCACTGATGATGTAGGCAAGTTGTGACTCTCTATATAGTCTCTTGTTTCCTCCTCCAAAAACAGGGATAGTAGCATATGAAAGGTCCATTTGAAGAGTTCCTCCTAACCTCTTCATCCATGATCTTGATAACAAACATCCAAATTTGGGTGGAATATCTCCTACAACTACATACATGACCATATTTTTCATAGATGCTTGAGTTAAAGTTACTTCCAAATATTTGATCAACCCGAGACATTTAACTTTTCTAGAGTCAAATGAGAAAAGATCATGGTAAGTTTTAGTAATTTTTAATCCAAGCTCATCCATAACTGCCTTTGGCATTAGATTGTGAGTGGTTCTAGAGTCTAGCAGGAAGTTATGCAATGTTTTTTCATGAATGTTCAGAGAGATGTAAAAAGGTGGACAACTTTCATCTCTATCCTCTATCATTTGACCTAAGACAATGGTGGGCCTGTCATCATATATATTAAGAATATCAGTAGAGGGAGATATGGATTTGGGATCAAGAGTCTTGAGGATATCTTTCTTAAATGATTCATTCTTCATTAACTGAACCAAAGGGATGGGGATTTTGACTTTCTGTATTTCAGCTTCAAAATTGAAAGAATAAGAGGTTTTATCATAAAGTTTTACCTCATTTGAAGGGGCTTTCAAAGCAATTTGCTGGTCATTAGGGGTCTGATCTTTTTGAGTTTTTTTTTTGGCAGGAGCAACATTCTTCTTGGGAGGAGCTAGTGCACTCTGTTTGGCAGTGTTGGACTTACATATTAAATTGTATTTGTTCTTATAATCAGCTTGAAAAACACCATTATCAGCAGAATTTTCATTTATCTGTTCATTCATTAATGCCTATTCATAATCATGCTGTGTCATATAAGATTTCCCTGCATCATCTCCAATGCAGTGAATATTATCTTCTTCTTCTTCTTGAAAATAATCTTCAACTTCGTCCACCACAGTATTTTGGAGAGGATATTTTACCCTCTAATCTTCTGTGGGATTTCTCTCTCTCTTCAAGATCTGTACTTGTTGGTTATTTCTCCTGAAATTATTAGGATTCTAATTTGGATTTCTGTGAGGGAAATCATAGGAACCTCTTCCCTTGGCAAGCTATTTATTTTCAATATTTATCTTGGACATTTCTGAGGTTAATGGCTCTAGTATATTAGCCAATTTGTCTATCTTAGGATTTGGAATTGATGAGGAGGAGGCTTCTTCCTTCTTCTTTTTTCTATCAACATTTCCCTTTAACTTATGTGCAACTAAGATATTTGACTCTACTTCAAGGGAAACATCTTGCATCAAGGAAACTATAGCAAACCTTCTCTCTCTTAGTAGAAAACAAAATTCAGAGTCAAATGAGTTGGCATAAGTGATTTGGGCAGAGGTCTCTATAGGTTTGATTTATGTAGGTATTTTACAATACATTTTGTTGAATCTCTTGGTGAAATCAGATACAGATTCACCATTTTATTTGTTAAGGTTTCAAAACTTTCTGATATAGTACAAGAAGTCTCTCCTATCTCCCCAGTGTTTCAAAAATATATCATCCAACTTTTCTATTCCATCTATGGAACCAGCAAGGAGTTCCTTGAACCACTTCTTAGCATGACCATCCAAGCTCTGGACAAAGACTCTGGTCGAGACATCAACATCTTCTATGTTTAAGTTCTCCGCATAGCTATAGAAGGCTTATATATGTTCCTCTGCAGTTAAATATCCCTCTCCGGTAAATTTTGGCATATACTTCTGGTAGTCACCAGTGGGAATAGCTGCAGGTGGATTTGGCAACATAAGAGGGTCATATCTAGTAGCTAGAATTCGTTGCATTTTGGTCAATGGAGCAGGTGCAGCCATGGTGATTGTTGATATAAAAGGTAAAGTACTTGGAGAAGGCTATACAATAGTTTGAGGATTTGTAGGATGGAATTGTAAAGGAATGATATTTTTTGATGGATAAGAGGACTGATGGGAGGATGTGTAGAAATTTGCAAGGCTCTGAGCAAGTTTTTCTTCCCCTTTAGCAGCTAGTTCTTGTAGGATACTTTCTAGAGAAAGAAATCTTCTATGAATAGTCCAATGATATTTCTCTGGTTCTTCTTGAAAAGAACTAAAAGATGATGATGAATCACCGGCTAAGGGTATGTGTGATTCTTCAACAGGGTTAGATCCCGATGCTTCTTCTAAAATGACATGGTCTTCATCACTAGAAGTTGATGGTGCTTCTACAGATGTAATAATAGATTCACTACTATAAATTTGTGAAGGTAAAGATTCAGTAGTGATTTCAATATAAGCTTTAGAATCAAAAAGAGCTATGTCACTTTGTGTACCTGAATTAAAAATTTGTTCATCAAATGCTCTTCTGCTTTTCCTGAGGATCTGCTCAGGATCAGGCAATGGTGTAACAAGTGGTTCTTGTGGATTTTTCCTAGTACTGATCTTCTTTGAAGCTAGGATGAATCTAAGGAGTTGCCAGATATATGATTACAACCAAGTTGATGACCAACCCTTTTCTATCATCAAGGATTAGTTCTGTGTCATCCCCCAGGGACGTTTTCTGCAACTTCTATCTCTTTCCCTGACAACGACACCAATTTGTTATCTCTACAGGAGTCCTTCTCAAGTTGTAGCTTGAAGAAGACTGGTAACTTAAAGTGTGAATGATTTGGTGTTTTGTGTTTGGATCAAATAGGAAATACTAACCTACTGGATTTGTATCAAGACAGTCAAATGTGTACAACCAGATGAGAAAATTCTCTCATGAATCAATAATCAGATAGATAGCTTACTAGTGGGTGAAGAAAGCTATGCTTATTAACCAAAACACACGTGTGATGGGTTAAATAAGATAGTGTTGATTAATTGTTAAATTACAGTTTATGAATTGACAAGCAATTAAGATAAACATAGATCAATAACAACCATGAAAGTATAGGAAAAGAAAGAAATGGAAATATAACATCAATAAATGAGAGGAACTTCTGATCTGTATTATATCATCGGAAAGGTCTATTACAAAAATGGTATAGTATTAGTCTCTCCAAACTCGAACACCTAGTCTATAAAATTGATAGGCTTTATAGCCTTTACAAGCAGTTTCAGATACTGAGAAATTGGATCTAAAATACTAATAATAGAAAACTGTTACAACAATATTTCAAAGAGTATGGATCTAACCCATTTCTAGAATTCAATTTTTCTTCAATCCTCTAAGTCTTCGATAGATGCACAAAGGTCCTGATGTATGATGATAAGGTTGGTGTCTTTCTTCAACAGTTGGATATGTTCCCTAACAGCTGTAAGTAATATTCAACCATGATAGGCTAATAATAAACTTATCTACCTTGTTCAATGCCTCAAAACTCTGAGACAAGATGCCAAAATATATGGAGCAATTTGTTCAAATTCCCTTATGCTTCATCACCGAAAATCCCCTTTGCTCGAGCACCAGATCTTCAAAATCTGTTTCATGCGGTTTTGGTGGCTATTTTTCCCTGAAAAGTGCGAGTTAGCCACTGAAAGCCCTTATTTTCGGTAACTAACTATGTGTTTTTATGCTGATTATGCCACCGAAAAGCCTGGTTTTTCCAAAAAAGATAAACAATTCAAAAATGTGTTTTCTCCTTTATTATTTGGACTGATCCACTTGCAAATTTTGAGCAACCTCTGCAAGAGCATGAAAATCTTGGTGTGTAGCTATCTTAGCCTTCAGCTTTTTGACTTTTTTCTTCAAATGTCTAGCTAATCTCCATATCCCATGATTGTCCTTTATGATCCTCCTCTTTTTCTTCTATTCCTTTACACTTTCAAGTGCCAATCTTTCCAAGGTTGCATTGGTTTCTGCAAAATTCTTTGATAGAGTCTCGTATCTGGCCTTTATCACCCTCTCTAGCACTTCTTGTTGTGCTATTTTCTCTTTGAGTTTCTTAATCTTTTGTGATTTACTATATTTTCTCTTGCTTTATGTTTCTCCTACCTCATAACCTGTGAACCTCTCAGTTTCTAGTGCTTGCTCCATAGAAAATTCTATGTTCTGATTAGCAAGGACTTATTCTTTGTTTGGCTCAGAATCAGATTCTGAGTAGGGTAGGTTTAGCACATTTGTTTTCTTGGTCTGCTGAGTTGAAGCTTGCTCTGCAGCTTCCTTGAAGAACAATTTCTTCTTTCCCTTCTTGACTCTTTAGCTGGATGCTGGTTCTTCTGAGAGGTCCATGGTTATGGCTCTTCTCCTCTTTAGACTTGTCTGAGGAGTTGGTAACTTTTTTCTTGATTTCCTCTTGCCTTTATCAGGTTGAGTCTCTAACTCAAAACCTCCCCAAAACAGAAAGTGTTCCCATGTTCTTTACCTCTTCCTCAATTCTTCTACAAGAATCATTTTGATCAAACCAAAATGAAACAAGGCGTTCTGGATATGGTCAAGTTTAGTTTGAACCTTGTGTGACATATTTGTCAAGCTCCTGTGAAAATAATATGGTAGATTGAGAGGAACCTTTCCTATAAAGTGGTTTGTAAGTTTGAAGTGGTATAACATGGCCCTATCATATATTCCCTCAGTAGTTATATACAATTGTATGGCTTTGAGAAGAGTCTACCACTTTTCCTCTAGATGAGAAATGGGGATATCCCTATTCCAAATGATGTCTTGAAATTCAAGATTTAAATAAGGTCTGAACTCTAGATTCTTGGTGACTGTGGTCTTGAACCATTTTTTCCATGTTCTTGGCATGCCTATAGCAGAGGCTGTGGCTGCTTCATCGACTTGTATCTCCAAAGGACCAACTGTGGATTTGTTTCCATCATGTGATTTTGCAAAGGCTTATGTGATACCCTGGTGGTAACCCTCCTGTAGGTTTTCCACGTAAGTGAGACAGCCTACATCTGAGAAATACTGATGAGTATCTGGATGAGATTGTATATATTGAATACTGTCTAACTCCTTCCTGAGAGGTGGACCACCTTGTTTCTTACCCATCTGCAAAACACAAGTTAATCTGTAGAACCTGAAACAGAGAAATTACCAATGGAAAGAACCTGTTGGTGATGAAGAATGAACTCTATATGATCAACTGGTGGGGAGAAACGTTGTTTATAGGCATTCAAAACTCATGGAATTTGATTTTTAATGATGGCCATAATGTTGATGTAGACAAGATCTAGCAATGAGAAGATGAAATTTAATAATGGTTGGATAACCTTCAGGACTGATAGGAAATCACACCTTCACACAGGCTGCATAACCAAATTCGGAATGATTACTCCATAACCGGTGATAAGGTCATGTAAATGTTCCAATATCCAATAAAAAAATGGTCATCATTCCTTTGTGACATGTGTACTTCTTTTGTCTTTCGAAATCCTGAAGAGGTGGTGCCCAAAACCGCTTCTGCACTTTCGGGGGCTCCTTCGTGTTTCCAAGAGTTGTTTTTTCCTTCAGAAGCCTAAACTTTTAGTGGCTCTTTCATGTTTCCAACTGTTGCTTTTGCTGCCAGAAGCTTGAACTTTAGGTGGCTCATCTTCAACTTTTAAACAATGGTTAGTCGTCGAAAAGGCTTTTTCATGATTTTTGAAAGAAATAAAAAACAACTCGATTTATTTTGGAATCTATCACTTATTCCCTTTACTTGGAGACTATAGACCACAAAAAATTTTAAATGACACTTATTCATGACTATACTATCACTTAAAAATCAAATAAAATGACAAGTTTATTTTAGGATATAACATCCGGCTCCTATTGGGGATGGAATCCTCCCTATGAGGTTTCAAGAACCTTTATTGACTCAGTAGCCTTCCTATCACCTAAGACTAAAAACTGACTTTACTCAATATTCCACTATGCATGGAGTTATTTTGACACACAAACTGAAAAGGAGAAACTTGAAAATAAATATTTACAATAGAGCAAGGCTTGAGAAAGCCTCATGAGAAATAAAGTTTGAGAAAATGCCCATTGAATGGGCCACCTGTGACTTCTTCAACTTCCATATTTTGGAGAACAAAAGTGTTGTTCTATTGTACGTGTGCAATAATGAATGGACCTGTCCACAATGCATCACATTTTCCATGTTTACCTTTCTCTTGTCTTGTTGCATCCCACTTTAGAATCAGGTCCCCTATTTTGAAGATGTTTGTCTTCACCTTCTTGTCAAAAGTCTCTTTCATCCTTCTCTGATGCAAATTTGTTTTCTCCAATAGTTATTCTCTAACTTGTTGCAATTCCACTAAATGAAGAATCCTTCTAGTAAGGTCATTAGGCTCAGAATCTACCTCTTGAAGAAATTTGGCTATTTGTAATGCAATTTGAATTGGAAAGACAACCTCAATTCCATATACCATATTGAAAAGAGATGTGCCAATTTATTTCTTTTTAGTCACTCTGTCAGTGCACAAAGGGAATTTCAATTTTGAATCCCATCCCCTTGTATTCTACTCAAGCAAGTTTTTACCATTATCAAGCAATAATTCTTACCAAACTTTTAATCGATGACTCAACAAGGCCATTGCCTTGTGGATAGTAAGATGTAGAATGCACTAACCGAATCCCCATGTCTTCACATAACTTCACCAAAGCTTTATTATTGAATGCAGCAGCATTGTCTGTGACTAATATTTTTGGGCAGCCAAATCTAGAAAATATGTGATCATATAGGAAATTTATGATTATAGTTTGATTGGCATTCTTGGTAGGAATAGCTTCAATCCACTTGGTGAAGTGGTCAGTGGAAACTAGAA
The DNA here is from genome assembly GCA_032191745.1 of Picea mariana. Taxonomy (NCBI): domain Eukaryota; kingdom Viridiplantae; phylum Streptophyta; class Pinopsida; order Pinales; family Pinaceae; genus Picea; species Picea mariana. The sequence goes on from JASDQU010273122.1 coordinate 11,672, forward strand.
TCCATCTTTTTTTATTGCTGGAAGGTGGATGAATTTCCCCTATGAAATCCAAACCCCTTTGTTGAAAAGGGCCTGTGACCACAACAGGTTTAAGGGGAAGATATTTCAATTGCTACTTACCTACAAACCTATGACACCTATCACATGCCTTGACATAATCACATACATCAGAAAAGAAACAAGGCCAATAATATCTGGCTCGCAAAATTTTGTGAGCAGTGGTTTTCCAATAATGGTGTCCACCACACTCACTGCTATGAAATTATGTCATAGTATGTACTAATTCTTCTTTGTTGATGCATATCAAAAGTACACCTGAGGGATCTTTCCAAAATAAAATTTGTTCATTTATGTAGAATTTAATAGCCTTAAGTTTTAATCTCTCACCTGTGTTTTGCTCATGTCTAGAGGAGCTGTAAGATTCTACAAAAAATGTATTATGTGACTGTACCATTCACAGTGAGCCAAGTGAGAAGATACCTACAAATCATAAGTGAGTTTCTCTTATGAAATCTGAGACTGCATGTTTTCTGCATCCCAACAAAATTTATCACTATCATTTTACAATTTTCCTCTGCAAGAAGTTTGGCAAGTCCTTGGCCTTTGACAAGTTTGATTGGCTTAATCTCAATATCAAATTCAATCATTTTATCAATCCACTTGCTTCTCTTCCCATCAATGTCAGGATGAACTAGGACATCTTTCATAGAACTAGAAGGAACATATGCTATTACCTTTGCCTGTAATATATAGATCATGAAAGCTTTAAGTGATTTGATTAGTGCATAGGCTTGTTTTTCAATTGGCTCATATCTGATTTCAGCATCTCTCAAAACCTTGTTGTAAATGCTATTGTCTGCTCATGCCCATCTTCATTCTTCTGTAACAACACTTCTGTAATTGTATCATAAGAGGCAAATGAGAAAATATAAAAATCTTTATCAAAATTTGGGCTAATCAAGACAGGGGTTGTCATAATAGATTTTTTGACAGATTCAAAAGAATTTTTGGATTCCTCTGTCCACTTTACTTCAGAATCCTTTCTCAACATGCATGTGATATATTTAGTAAGTTCTGCAAAATTTGCAATAAACCTCCTGATGAAATTTATGGTTCCTAGGAAAGATTGGATATCTTTCTTGGATCTTGGGAGAGACAATTTTTGAATTGCCTCTACTCTTGTTGGATCAATCTTCACTCCATCTGCAGAAACAATATTCCCAAGAAACTTGCATTCTCTTACTACAAAATGAGATTTATTGGGATTTAAGGAAATTCCATACTTTCTACATTTCAAGAAAGTATTTCTTAGATGTTGCAAGTGATCTTCATGGTTGTATGAAAAAACTGTGATATCATAAAGGTAAATCAAAACAAATCTATTTGTTTCCCCCACAAATGCAATGCCCATTGCCCTCTGAAATGTGGCTCCCGCATTCATCAATCCAAATGGCATTTTTTTGTACATGAATGTACCCCATGGTGTGGTGAAGGCTGATTTTTCTCTATCATCTGGATGGACTACAATTTGATTGAACCCTGAGAAGCCATTAATAAATGATATGACACAAGCTCCATAAACTTTTTGCAGAATATGTTCCATCTTAGGCAATGGGTAATTATCTTTTCTAGAGCATTTGTTTAAATTCTGAAAGTCTACACAGAGTCTAATCTCACCATTTTTCTTTCCAACAGGAACAAGGTTGGCAATCAATTCAGAATATCTAAGAGGGATGATGATCTTGGCATCCAACATTTTTTTGATTTCCTTCTCCATAATAGGCAAAAACATTGGACTGAATGATCTGAGTTTCTGTCTGAAAGGTTTTGTCTTTTTTTCAAAGGAATTTTATGGTGTATGATCTTTGTATTGTATGTCTTCAAATCACTATACTGCCATGCAAATATATCAAAAAATTCCTTTAACAACTCACCATATTCGGATTTCTGTTTATCAGTCAAATGAGAAGCTAGATTAACATACTTGGGGTTTTCTTCATTTGCTACATTAAACTGAAACACCTCAGAATCTTCCTCCTTCTTTTCTAGTTTAATGGAAACATCATTATGATCAAAAAGTCTCTCTAAAGGAACCAAACCTTTGGGGATATGGTTGGTAGAGAGATGCACAATTTCATGGGATCCAATTTTATTTCTGAATTTAGGCTTTTGAGTCTCTTCATCATGCTCATTTTCCTAATCAATCTGTAAATCTGAAAACTCATCCATCACTCCTAGAAATCTACTTAGATCTGCATCATCTTCAAATAATTTCTAGAATTTAACATTATCAGGTAAAGAAGGCCTATACTTTACCTGAATTTCATAATTCAACTTTGGGGGAAAAGGAGGTATGAAAGTACTAGCTGAAACAGCCAATGAATCAGCCAACTGATTCATGGATCTTGAATTCAGTGAATGCAGCAATCACATTGAGAAACTCATCTCTGTAAGCTATCATCCTCACATGCTTGGATTGGAAAGACTTGTTTACATGTTGAATGATTAAATCAGCATCTCCATATGGTTGTAGCCTTTTAATCTTCATTTCTTTTGCAGCATTCAAACCTAAGATCAAATCCTTGTATTCTGCAATATTATTTGTGACTTGGAAATCAAGATTGAATGACAAATGTGTAGTTTCTTTAGATGGTGAAATAAATACAACCCCTGCTCCAGTAGTCTCTTTAGTACATGCCCCATCAAAGAACATACTCCAAAGATCATCTTCTCCTAACTCTATGGATTGAACACTAGGTTGTTTAAGTAACAATGAATCTTGCAGTGAATCATCGAACCGTAGTATGTAAGATCCCATACCTGTTTCAACTGAGTAAATAGGATGGTTGGATGGATTTTGTTCGTCACTGACGATGTAGGCAAGTTGTGACTCTCTGTATAGCCTCTTGTTTCATCCTCCAAAAACAGGGATAGTAGCATATGAAAGGTCCATTTTAAGAGTTCTTCCTAACCTCTTCATTTATGATCTTGATAACAAAACATCCAAATTTGGGTGGAATATCTGCTACAACTACATCCATGACCATAGTTTTCATAGATGCTTGAGTTAAATTTACTACCAAATCTTTGATAAACCCGAGACATTTAAATTTTCTAGAGTCAAATGAGAAAATATCATGGTAATTTTTAGTAATTTCTAATCCAAGCTCATCCATAACCGCCTTTGGCATTAGATTGTGAGAGGCTCCAGAGTCTAATAGTCAGTTATGCAATGTTTTGTCATTAATGTTCAGAGAGATGTAAAAAGGTGGACAAATTTCATCTCTATCCTCTATCATTTGACCTAAGACAATGGTGGGCTTGTCATCATATATATTAAGAATATCAGCAAAGGGAGATATGGATTTGGGATCAAGAGTCTTGAGGATATCTTTCTTAAACGATTCATTCTTCATTAACTCAACCAAAGGGATGGGGATTTTGATTTTCTGTATTTCATCTTCAAAATTGAAAGAATAAGAGGTTTTGTTAGAAAGTTTTACCTCATTTGAAGG
>JASDQU010273123.1:11271-23860 GCA_032191745.1 Picea mariana
CTGTGTGATGAAACCTTTAAACCTATTTTAAAACCAATATTTAATCCACAATTTTAGAATTTTTTTCTCATCCTAAGAGGTCCCTCCTTTATAATATAGTCCTAGCAATGGGACCATTTTTTAGCCAATTTTCAAATGAGTGGCTCATGATAGCAACAAAATGACAATACAAAATAAGGATATGTAATAGTATAATAGTCCTCCATCATAACACAAAAGAAATGAACTCAGTATTTGAATTAGATAACCCCAACGTGTATCATTAAAGGACTACTTATACAATGTGAAATGGTTTTATAAGGTTTTATCTAGTATCTACAAAATTTTGGCTATTTTTAAAGTAAAAATTTGGTGATATTTTTGCAAAAATATTCAAATTTCTAAGGTATTATATAGTTTCTTTAAAATTTTAACAATTTTTAAAGTAAAATAATTTGATGATATACAATTTAAGTGAATCATTCAACATAAATGGACATATCTTTCTTCAGAAAAAAGAACATGGAAAATTATCCCATGGGTGTAATTTAGCCCCTACGATTTCCCTCTACTACAAATACTAGTAGTGTTATGTCATAAAATAGGGGTCTTTTTCATATTTTTCACAACTGACCATTTCTCCATGTGGCAATTGTGATGTTTTCCATTTGTCACATCATCTTCTTCTTATTGATATTGGTTTCTTATCAAAAAATGAAGGGTCCAACAATGCCTAACATTTCTTCTTCATTCGAGTGATAATTACCACTCACCATTGAATTAATGGTATAACCATTCACTTGAGTGAGTGACAGATACTTTCAATAGATATAGAAAAGGCGAATTGAAATATATGCATTCCTTCATGTTCATTTGAGTGATTCATCTATTCACACTCGTAAGAGGGAAGCATGAGATATAACTAGCCCTTCATTTTTTTTTTGAGAAATTATAAGACTCACTATAGTATTGGTGATACTACCATTCTCTACCACAAAGGGGAACATGAAGTATAAAAAAAATCCACATGCAGCTACATTTGGAAAAGAAACTACTTACCAAATTCAGAGTGAGATACTAGGATCAAGATAGTTTATGTAGGGAAAATAATGTCTCTATGCTCATTGAGAGGCCTAAGTAGCCATTGTTGAATGAGTGTTGCACAAACCATGGCTTAGAGGCCTTATGTGAGAGTAACAAAAGGTAACTATCACAACTTGAGGAATTAACACTATGTGTAGAGTTCATTGGTGTGATGGTGATTCTAGAGTGATATGATTAAATTCCTAAGGTCATGGTGTGAAGGAAAACACTAACGACTAAAAGAAACCTACAACTCTTTAAATGAAGCAAGATCCTAAAGAAATTGAGAGAGGGGTTGGGATTCTGAAAAGGAAAAAGGGGCACGATATGTGCATATAAGCATGTTGTATGGTCAACAACATGCAAATAAGATTGGTTCCTTATTCTCCTCATAATTCTTCACATTATATAGGTGATCTCATGTTGCCCACTCTTGATTGAAAATTTCGCTAAGGATGGGTGGCATAGCCTTCATTTTGACTAAGTTAGAGATAATAACATGTGCATAACTCAATTATACAAAGTAGTGTCCTTAAAGGAATTCACATATACATAACAATAATTGCATTATCTATTCTTTCATATTTAATCACTATATTCTAGAAAATAGTTATGTAAGTGTTCATAGAAACATATATGAATTCATGAAGCATTCATACACTTTGGTTATTTAGTAGCAGGGATGATTTTAGGAGCTAAATTTCTCTCATGGGCTAATTTTCCATGGTTTTTCCCAAAAAAAAAATCGTTATTCTAAAAATGATTCACCCAAATTCTATAGAATAAAATTATTTTACCTTAAAAATTGCCAAAATTTTATACAAACTATATAAAATCCTTCGAAATTTGAATATTTTTACAAAAATATCGCCAAACATTTTATAGTTGGCATATGAAGGATTAGTAAGATTTGCCAAGATTTCTACATTTTAAAATAAATTTCCATCCTTAAAATCATCCATGTTTAATAGATATTATCAACTTAGAAATTTCATTCAAAAGAATGGATATGTATAACATTGATATGAACAATAAAAATATTTATTCTTTTTATTCAAACTAACATTATTAAGCTACCAACCTCCTTTGTATGGAGTAAGTTAATCCCTTTACTATTATAAATTGGGGTATATATAAAAAAGATGAAGGGAATACTATGAAGCATTTTTTATCTCTTATGTTCATATGCATCAATACATTGGTGTCCAAGGTTTAGGAATATCAAGAAATAGAGAGAAGGATACAACAATCCATCCATTACAATGGTTCAAATTACATCTTTGATTGTGTCATTGAGTTATACGTCCACGTTAGTTTGCCTATGTCAAACTAAGTTGTGCACATGCGACACCATACACATCCACCTAGATTAGACTATTGAAATTGTACGATAGGATAGAAGAACACCCATACCATAAATGAACTTATAACTATGATGCATACCAAAAATGACACTATAATGTATGTGCTCATACTTATATAACTCTTATAGACTAGATTCTCTTTACTTTCATGTTGGACTTTGTCAAGTTCTAAATACTTTTTGAATCGTGATCAAAACTCAACAACTTCACAACTCTTATTGTATGAAATAATAAAGTGAAGTGATGATTGTACTATAATTCAAAGTTAATACAAAATAAATTATCTAAATAATAAATTTAATGGAGAAATTAGAAGTGGGTTAACCCTAAAATAAGGAAAGTGGGCAAAGTGACCTAGAAGATGTTTTTAAGGAAGCTACTTGGAGAGTATAAATAAGAGACAAGGCTCTTTGATTTGAATCACACTTGACAATATTGAATACCTATAGGTGTCTGAGGTAACCAAAGGTTATATAAGCTGAATTTCAGAGGAAAGTGATGAAAATGACGGAATTCAAGGAAGGATAAATTCTTTTGATGATGCTTTCTAAGGTATGTTTTTTCAGGTCATCTCACCATTTTCGCAATAATTTTTTTTCTAGAATGATTCGGACCATAAAATTTATATGAAATTGAAGAAACATATCCAAGTATTTGTGGTAAAAAATTCATCTTGTGGTTCATTGTATTTTTGGAGTTACACTCCATGGAAAATAGGGTTTGTGTCTAGTCCTGAAACTAGTCAAAAATATTTGTTTCGGGTAAAAACATCATAACTTATTCATAACAGATCCAAATTTAGTAAGACAAAATGTGTTGGTTAGAGTAGAGTATTTAGTATGTTTTGTAATAGTTTCATATCAATTCAAAAAATATTCTGTGTGGGGCATGCTCGACAAGGTATCTCTCTAGAATAAGCCAGAATTCAGCAGGGTGTGCCAGTTTTGCCATAAATCCTTTTCTGAGAGGTTCCAAGTAGTGAAAACTGGAGGAATTGCATAAAATAAGCTGAAGAACATTGTGTATCAGTTTCATATATTTATTCATTATAGGTACAAAGTTATGATTATTTCAAGTTAGGGTTGTTGACTAATCCAAAACTAGTCATGGTTGAGACAAGCAGTTGATGAGTTGGCACATACATGAGGTGTATACTTGATGATGTTGGTACATATTGATGAGTCATAGTTGATGAGTACTTGAAACATGATTGGTACATACTTGGTACATGGTTGGTTACACTTGTTTATGGTACAGTTTGATTACAGATTGTTTGGTATAGGTTGGTGCATGGTTGATGCACTTGTTTATGGTACAGATTGATTATAGATTGTTTGGTACAGGTTGGTGCATGGTTGATGCACTTTTTTATGGTATAGGTTGATTACAGGTTGAGGTACAGGTTGATGCATGGTTCAAGTTTATTGGTACATGTTAACATCGATATATCTCACAGTCATAGTGTGATAGTGGTTCCATCATTCTACTTTTACTTCAGGGTAGTTGGATGAGGCAAGGAAAGGTGGTTGTAGCCACCTTCCATTTGTATCTGGATAACTTAGGGGGATATAGCCTCCTTATGGTTGTATCCAAAGAATTGGGGAGTTGGATCTTCCCTCAGGTTGTAGCCTGAGAAACTAGGGGGTTGGAGCCTCCTTCTAGTTGCAGCTGGAACAAAGGAAGTCAGTGCTTCCAATGAATGTAATTCTTCAAGACATATAAGAAAAAGAATTATGTCGTTTTCTCCTGATTTGGGTTTCCACGTAAAACACTGGTGTACTGTGTATGTATGTAATTGTTCATTTCTTATTTCTCATTATTGGATAATAATTCTACATTGATATAACACTTGGATTATTTGGAGAAAAATGATTATAATTACGCTATTACTGATTCACCCCCCCTCTCAGTAATCCAGCAATTGGTATCAGAGCAGGTTCCTTTAGAAATCAGTTTAACCACTGAAAGGTAGATCATGGAGAGAAACAACTTGTACAAAAATGGAATACCACAGTTTGATGGACAGAAGTATGTTTTTTGGAGCATAAGAATGAAGACATATATACAAGCACAGTGATTTCAAGTTTGGAAATCAATTGTAGATGGATACACAACACCAACAGTTCCACCAACAAATGACAAAACAATGAAACTTGGTGAGAATAATTCCAAAGCCGAAAATGCACTTTTGAATTGTCTTAGTGATACAATATTCATCAAAGTTGCACATTGTAAATCTGCTAAAGAGATTTTGGAAAAGCTTCAAAATATTTATGAAGGAGATACAAAGGTCAAAGCAGCAAAGCTTCAAACTTACAGAGGTCAGTTCGAACAACTAAAAATGAAGGAAGATGAAAATATTGCAACCTACTTCTTACGAGTCGATGAGTCGATGAAACAGTGAATGAAATCATAGGATTGGGAGAAGAAATCAAAGAATCTGTAATTGTTCAAAAGGAACTAATATCTCTTCCTATGAGATTCAACCCTAAGATATCAGCACTAGAAGAAATATCATATCTAAACTCAATAAGAATGGATGAACTGCATGGAATCTTCATGGCATATGAAATGAGAGCTGAACAGGAAAATCTAGATGTTAAAGAAGAAGCCTTCAAAGCATCCAAAAGATCAAATCAAAAGAACCAATAGAAAGAAGAATATAGCAGCAACAGTGACGTCTCGGAAGATGATGAAGAAGTGGCCAACTTTGTTAAAAGACTGAACAAGGGAACCAAAGGTAGGTATAGAGGTAAGTTTCCTTTAATTTGTTTTAATTGTGATGGTATTGGTCATTTTGCTAACAAATGTCCTCATAAGAAAAAGAGAAATGATGAAGGTTACTCAAATGACAAACACAAATATAAAGGCAAAAGAACTACAAATAAAGTTTTCAAGAAAAGCTTATGCACCAAAGAAGACAACTCATCATCAGATGAAGGTGAAGTCAAAGACATGAAGAGTTCTATTTATGGAAGTAAAAGACTCTGACAAAGAAGAATCCGAAGAAGAATATGAAGAAGCTGAAGAAGGATATGAAGAAGTCAAAGAAGAAATTAAAGAGGAAGAAGTTGACTATCGAGAATAATTAATGTGTGCCATAGAAGTTATCAGAAGAGAAAAGAAGACAAACAAGAAACTACAAGCATAACTAGACAAGAAAAATGACACTTGAGAACTAGAACAAATGATCACAAAATTGAAGGTTCAAATAGAAGAAGATAAAATAATTGAAGAAGCACTCAAAGAACAACTAGAAGAAAAGGACAAGATCATTGGAAACATGGAAGCAAATATTGTCACACTAAGAAAGGATATTCAAAAGAAAAATATGAAGAATAGCTCAAAAGTTCTGGATGACATTATCAATAGTCAAAATTATCATCTTGACAAGTCTGGACTTAGATACAATTAGACAGAAAAGGGATCAAGCTCCAAAACAACAGAGAAAGAAACAAATCCAAAAAGCTATGCATAAACAATCAAAGGGGATAGGAAGATATACAAGGAAGATTACATGGACACTCCTCCACCGAGAAGTTTCAAATTTTAGAATCAACAAAAAACAGATGGGCTTCAAGAAGAAGAAAGATTCATAAGAGCACCTCCTTTCATAATATTTTCAACTCCCAGGTATCAAACTATATTTTTTGGTTTATGTTATGCATGTAATAGTTTTGGACATAAAGTTGTGAATTGCAAAGCTAACAACAGGAACAATAACAACTTTGAGAGTCATACACAAATGGGTTATTCAAGAAGATGTAGTGAAACATAAAGAAGAAGTTACAACAAGTTTGAATCTTTGAGCACTGAAGTGGAATGATACGAATGTAACATTTTTGGACACATGGCCAAAGATTGGAAAATGGCAGTCCCTCCTAAAGAACCTCAACAGAATAACAACAGTCACAGACAAGAACCTCAGAAAACAACATGGATAAGAAAGCAAGATCAGTATAGCAATGTAGAATGCACAGTCACTCTACAAGCTAAGCAGAAGAAACACGGTTGGTATGTTGATAGTTGTAACACCCTATTTCCCCCAGTCTGTAAAAATAACTATATTGACCAAGAACTATGGCAAACTCAAATATGTGAATGTTTGATTTGATGAACCTTTGTATAAAAGGTCGATGAATGCAAATTATGTTATGAATATGTGTTGCATGACTGCTGGGAGGGGGATGTGCTAAAAGAGACCACGATGGCTAATCAGAGGTGGTGGAAGGGACCTGGAATGGTTGCGTTAACTTCCACCGAGCTAGTACCATACTAGTTTTTACTTGCTCAAAGAAACTCTCTGACCCTAGAATGGATTTTCTGTCAGATTGGTAGGTGGGGAGGCTCCTCAAGAGTTAATGAGGGGATGGGGGTAAACCGCCCATCTGTAAAATATCTCAGACCTAACCATGGATAGGGAAATTCATGCCACACGCAATCTTGTAGAGAAAAGGCAAGAGAGGAAGTGTGGTAAAGGGTAGAGGAGAGAGCGCGCTTGATAGGGGATCGCGGAAGAGAACTGGAGAAACTCTGAAACACACAGGGAGTTATGAACATAGGAGAAGGAGAGTAACCTTCGTCTGGGATTATTTTTCTGTATCAGGAGAAGGAGAGTAACCTTTGTCCTTGAATTTTGTTGAGTTGGAAGTAAGAGACTGAATCTCAAAGCATCATGGTCTAGCTCAGGGGTGGCTAGTGGTAAATCCGTTTGGAGTCACTGAGACTACGGTTAGGTGGAAACGAGCACCCCTCTCAGCAGTTGCATCACACCTGGTGGATCTAATAAGTGTTTTATGCATTGTATTTCAAATTGAATATCATGAATAAATGCTTATGTTTATATGCCCATAATAATTTCTGTGTGGAATGATTGCCTAGTGTTTTAGACTGGAAATAATGGATGCATGTGTATGCTTACATGCCATAGTTGGTTTCTGTACAAATGATTAAGTTTGGGGCATGAGTTCTCTCCACCGAGAATCATCTTGTTTGCTTGATTCTCGTAATATTCTGGGAAGGCCTCTTGAGAGTACTCTTCCCCGGGAATCACCCCATAAACCTTGGAACCATACCGAACCTTTACCCAAAGACTCGACTAAGATCAGGTACAATTGCCCAAGAACCATCTAAAGGTTCATGCGATCCAGGTCTGGAAACCTTATGCAAGAAAGAGTAGCTCTCTAAGGTCTCAGATTCATGGGAATTTGAAGCTCCGAGAGGTTGAATTTCGTGATTCAAGCTCAGAAGGAATAGAGAGTCCAATTATAGAAAGAGAATATCCTATCGTTTGGTAGACGAATGGTCGAAATCCTTTCAGAAATACCCCAGATTTGTCAAGACTGATGGATCTAGAGAAGGAGCGCAGACGTTAACACCTCGACCCTTTCCGCCTTTGCAAGTAGTGATGGGATCTAGGACCGTAGATCCAAGGATCTGATGGAGCTCTATTGATCGTCGATCTTAGCCTTCGTACAGTCAAGAGAGTAGCATTTCGCTAACTCACGACTTGGAGTGGTCAAGGGTAGGACTGCACGAACTCATGATTCATGAAACCACGATGTGATCATGGTCATTGGATCCAAGCCACGGGAAAACTGTTGGATCAGAACCTCCGTGTGGTGTCGCGTATCAGGGGTTCAAAGGTTGAAATAACTTCCTTTCAACTGCAATAGTCGCAAAGTGCCGAGCACCAAGGGATCATGCGAACACATGGCATAATCGTTAGGTGGGGACCACGTGGTTGACAAGTGGCATAACAACAAGCCCCCAAAGAAAGGTGGGAGCGGGTGACAGTTGATGGACACATGTCGCCTGGGAGAGAGTTAACCCATTGTTGACTTGTCGTGGTTCGGGGTTTTGCAGGATGAAGAATTTGCACCTTCATCGCTAAAGTCGCGAAACTCCAAGAGCCGAGGTGTCGTGTGACGGGCGGTAGTGACACAGCTCGTAAGCAGAGTACAACGGAGGAGACAAGTGGCGTGTACGCGTCGCTTGGAAGAATCCACGTAATATTGACCTATCGCATCTTGGGGATTCGCAAAGGAGGAGCATGAGGGCTCAACACTCCAACTAGTGAAGTCATGAGTTGTGAGTAGTGCTAGTGTTTAGCCTAGCCTAAGGTCACATGTAGCAGGCACTAGTGAGGAGGGAGCCATACCCATATCACGTCTCGGGTATCGGTGTTTGGAGAAAGAGGAGTCGAGAGCCTTGACTCCCAACTCACGAGTTGCAAAAGGCGCTTGTGCTAAGGCCAAGTTGTGGTCACTTGGAGGAGGATAAGGAAAGAGATGGTCTGCGCTAGGCCCCATAGAAATTCGGGGATTCTGTCCCTCAAAGAAAAAGATGAAAAATCTAGGTTGTCGTAGTGGGTATGTGACAAATTGGTATCAGAGCATGGTTACAACACTTGGCCTACTTGGGCTCATGAACGAGTTGCACAGAAACTCCATTTGAAGTACTCTCAAAAGGAGTAACCCTCTATCTTAACCCCCTTTATCAAAATTCAAAGTTAAGAATGAAAATTCCTATTGTGTGTATGCATTTGAAAAATATGAATTATGCACTGGATATAAATGAATATAAATATTGACTAACAACAAGTGTTTTTCCTGTACACAAGTGGACGATCAACCATGGGGAACTGCAGATGCATAGAATGGTGATGCACCATGAAGTGGGGGATGGCTGCCACAATAGAGATGAAGAGTCTGACAAAACGAGGGATGTAGAGACCCCTCCATATCTAGCTGAGACTGTGAGAAGCCTCATTGTCGAACTATAGAGCTGCAAGGCCAACAACGAGAGGTTGATAAAAGAGCAAGAGAAGTAAACAGAAATTAATGCAGTCTTTCTGCAGAGTTTATCTGACATACAAAGACAATAGCAGCATGGACCTGACACCAGTCACGCGGACCAACGACAGATAAAGAAAATTCAAAGTCCACCTGAGATGCAAAAACATGGTCTTTTAAGTAGCCACATTGGGAAGAGCACCTCGAGAAAGGTCCACCCCAAAGATAAGGGACAAGTGTCGGATTATTCCTCTAGAATGGAAACTGGCGACTCAGAGGGATCTTCTAGTAGCAGAACTAGCTCTTATTCCCGAAGAAAACGAAAGAAGAAAAAGCATTCCAAAAGTCATAATCTCAAAGAATTCAAGAAGGCCAAACCACCCTCTTTCGATGGTGAAATAAAGAAGGGGGAGGAAGTGGAGGCCTGGCTGCTTGGACTAAAGAAGTCTTTCAGAGTCCATGACTTCTCAGAAAACTTGAAGGCCTGAGTAGCCACTTTCAACTTGAATGGAAAGGCTTCCATTTGGTGGGAAGACCTTAAGAATGTAAAAGGGATTCACGAAGAGGAACTATCTTGGGAATGGTTTGAGAAATACTTCAGGAAGAAGTATCTATCAGAAAAGTATTTCGACGAAAAGACTAAAGAATTCTATGAACTCAAGTTGGGAAAACTCACCATAGAGGAATATGTCAGCAGATTCCTTGAGTTGTTGAGGTATGTACCCTATATAAAAGAAGAAAAGGAAAAGGTGCAATGATTCATCAGTGGACTACTTAAGGACTATCAGAACAGGATTGATTTTGACGAGCCAAAGACCCTAGAAGACACTATCCAAAAGGAAAGATATTGTTATGAATAGTTGGGGCATCGGACAGAACCTCATGAAGGCTGGAAGCAGAAGAATAGTTTGGGGTTCCAGAAAAAGGGGTTTAAATCCCCAAGATTTAAAAACTATAAAAAGGACTCAAGAATGAGCTTCCCAACCCAAAGTGTACACAGCAGAATTTTCCCTCCCAGAGAAAAAATAAACTTTCTGGATCTACCCCAGGAAAGATTGATAACCCAAAGAGAGAACCCTTGAAATGTTGGGGTTGTGGAGAAGAACATCTACTGAGGGATTTCCCGCACCGACAACAGAACAGTCGGAGAATTTACAATGTTCAAGAAGCTACCACCATCAATGACTTGGCCAGGAGTGTGCCGCAAATTTATGCATCCTTGGATGATAAACAAGCTAACCACCAAGCTTCAGTGGTGGAGATGGAAGGTATGATCACCAACCATCTATTGTCTATTCTAATTGATCCTGGTTCAAATTTGAGTTATATAGCTCCTAAAGATGTTCATAAGTGTAAATTACAGCCACATAAACATGCCAATCCATGCTTGGTACAACTAGCCACTGGCAGCAAAAGAAAGGTAGTGGAGGTCATACTAGCCTGCCAATTCACTATGGGTGAATTCCCCACCCAAGCAACCCTTAACATACTACCCCTAGGATCATATGACCTATTGATTGGTATGGACTGGCTAGCCACATATAAATCCAGATTGGATTGTTACCATAAAACCTTAGAATGTGTAAGTGAAGGAGGAAGAAAGATAACCCTTCAAGGGATCCAAAAACCTCTCTCGGTGAGATGAATATCATCCCTTCAAATGAGAAAGTATTGCAGAAAGGGATGCCCACTATATGTGATACAGGTGTTGGAATCAATTGAAGATGACAAACCAAGCCTTGAAGACCACCCCACACTAAGAGAATATAGAGATGTATTTTCGGAAGAGGTACTGGGTCTACCTTCGAGAAGGGACATTGACTTCTCAATAGAACTTGCACCAAGAGTGATGCTAGTGTCTAGGATGCCCTACAGGATGAGCACACCCGAGCTAGTTGAGCTTAAATTACAACTAAAAGAAATGATGGAAAAAGGCTATATCTGGCCCAGCGTGTCTCCATGGGGAGCACCAGTCCTGTTTGTGAAAAAGAAATACGATACCCTCCGACTATGCATAGATTATAGACAACTCAATAAGGTAACCATAAAGAACAAGTACCCCTTATCCAGGATCGATGACCTATTCGATCAATTGGGAGGTGCTTCCATCTTCTCAAATATTGACTTGAGATATGGATACCATCAGGTTTGAATCAAGGTTGAAGACATCCACAAAACTGCCTTCAGGATGAGATATGGTCACTATGAGTTTGTGGTAGTACCATTTGGATTAACCAATGCCCCTGCCACTTTTATATGCTTGATGAAAAATGTGCTCAGCAAATTTCTAGATAAATTTGTACTAGTTTTTATTGACGATATATTAATTTACTCAAAGAATAGAGAGGAACATGAGGAACATCTTAGAATTGTGCTTCAAGTGCTAAGAGAACATCATCTCTATGTCAAATTTAGCAAGTGTGACTTTTTCCAGAAGCAAATACATTACTTGGGCCATGTCATATCTGAAGAAGGAATAACAGTATACCCTAACAAGATTAGGTCTATCATGGAATGGCCTACCCCTAAGGACATTTAAGATATCAGATCCTTTATGGGATTAGCAGGATACTATAGGAGATTTATAAAAGGATTCTCCAAGATTGGTTGTCCAATCACTGCCCTCCAGAAGAATAGAGCTAAATTCACATGGACACAAGAATGTGAAGAAAGATTTCAATCCCTAAAACATCTACTGA
Source organism: Picea mariana (assembly GCA_032191745.1). Taxonomy (NCBI): domain Eukaryota; kingdom Viridiplantae; phylum Streptophyta; class Pinopsida; order Pinales; family Pinaceae; genus Picea; species Picea mariana. The sequence goes on from JASDQU010273123.1 coordinate 23,191, forward strand.
CCCATGCACCCGTGTTGAAGATCGTCGATCTCGAAGATGACTTCATCGTGTGCACAGATGCCTGTAAGGAAGGGCTCGGGGGAGTCCTTATGAAAGGAGGAAGTGTAGTCTGTTATGAATCTTGAAAATTGAATGAGCACAAAGTCAACTATGTGACCCATGATCTAGAACTGGCTGCCATAGTGCATGCCTTAAAAATGTGGAGGCATTACCTCCTGGGAAGGAAATTTGTACTTATGACAGACCACTGTGGATTGCGATATCTATTTGACCAACCAAAACTCAATGATAGACAAGCCAGGTGGATGGCCCTTCTTAGTGAGTTTGATTTCAAATTCAAACATATCAAGGGAAAGGAAAATAAGGTGGTCGACGCCCTTAGCAGAGGTATGAAAACAATTCACCTGACAGCGGTGAGCACCTGCGAGATGAATGTCAAGGAAAGAGTTAAGAATGCACAAGAGACAGACAAATTCTTCCAGACCGTGACCTTGTACCTAGAGCAAGAACCCACAGGGAAAAAGTATGAAGGCTACTAGATGATAGATGGAGGTTTTCTAACTTACAAAAACAGATTGTATATTCCAGATTGTGATGACTTGAAGAGGTTCATAATGGATGAACTACATAAAAGACCATATATTGATCATCCAAGATACCAGAAGATGAT
>JASDQU010273124.1:691-13916 GCA_032191745.1 Picea mariana
TCGAGGAGTTATATGGATTTTGAAACCCCCGAACGTAGAGCTCTTCAATTTGTTCGAACGTTTCGAAGGCGGTTTCAGATCCATGAGTGATGTCAGGCACAATCAGATTGGCAAAAGCGTTGATGGTGTGGGCTCCAAAATCAGTGAAATCCGTATGAGGGAACCTTTCGTCCGGCGGAATGAAGATCGCGTTCGAAGCACTTACTTGGCTTTCAGATTTGGGATCTGTATTCAAATTTCGAACTGTAAGAATATAATCTACCATGCTATTCTATTATCCAGTGAGGACGTCCACGAAAGATCAACACAAAGCAGGATCACAATTCTGTGAAACACAGCTATTCGAAATATTTGCGAAAGGGTGGATATTGACCCTCTTTTATGTGTTGTTTATGTGGTATTTAGTATAAATGTTATATATTTTGGGATTCTTAATTTAAATATTATTTTTCTCTTAATTTCTATTAATTTTTTCCAAAATTCTATTAGAACAAGGATAGCAAAATTATATTATAATAAGGATGGTTGGAATTGTAGATTTAAATATTATTTTTTTATTAATTTTGTTCAAAATTTTATTAGAATAAAGATATTTTTAATTAATTTTATTCAAAATTTTATTAAAATAAAGATAGCAAAATTATATTAAAAAAAATTGTTGGAATTGCAGATTTAAATGTTAAGACATTATTTTTAAACTCTCTAATTAATTTATGTATTTAAAAACATAAGTTCCACAAAAATAAAATTGTGGTTTTGTCAACAATTACAACTCTCATTATAGTTATGGGAAAAAAACAAAAAAATGAAAACACACTTAGTTTATGGAGGGACATAAAAATTACACTTATGATAGAGTACAACTCTCATTATAGTTATGAAAAAAACCCCAAAAATGAAAAAACACTTAATTTATGGAAAGACACAAAAATTACACTTATGATAGTAGAATATTTTTATTATTTATGTTTATAGGGTTTCTTCTAAGATTTATAAGTAAATATTTATAACAAAAAGTTTAATTATATTTCTATATAAAAGAGTCTATATAACAATTTGTATAGTTTTAATGAATTGTAATTAATTATAATAAAAGAAAAGTTTATTTAATAATATTAAAAATAATTTATTAAAAATATATATTTTTATATTGTTAAAAAAATAAGTAACTTAACATCACTAAGTGCTTTAACAACACATTATATTTAGTCACCTACTATCTTACACTTAAGAAACATTTCAATTAATTTAAAAAAAAAAAACAGAAAAAGTCAAATTAAAATTAAACAAGAATAATATATAAGCACTTCATCAATCACCATAGTATTACAAATTATATTAACAATAAAATTCTAAAAAGAATTTCTATACAAATTATATTAACAATAAAAAAAAAACATTGTAAAAAGAATTTCTAATTATTATGATTTACACTTTACTTTTTCTATTTGAATTAGACAAAAATGCTAATTCTTAAAGCCAATAAAAGATTAAAAAAATACAAATATCATAAAAATAAAAATGGTTATAAATATTATAAGAAAAGTAAATGTAATTTATAATTTTAGGGAACATATATTTTAAATACTTTATTAAATATTAATAAGATAAAAACTTCATATTTTTTAAAATAAAATAATAGTAAAATATAATAAAGATGTCTCAAATTTTGAAGAATTTTTCTATATATAACATTTATAACAAAAAATATATCATAAATATTTCAAAGAAAATAAAATGTATTTTACAATTCAGTAAGAATGTGATACTTTAAATACTCTCAAGATGCTTTATTAAATGTTAATAAAATAAAAACAAATTGAAGAATTTCTCTCTATATATAAAATTTATAAATTTTATTATTTAATTGTAACATAGTTTTTAATGTTGTCACATTTATATTGTCACACTCAGGTTATAGTAATTGTATATGTTAATATCAACAATACCTATTACTTAAATCCTGGTTATTTGGTACTTAAATCCTGGTTATTTAGACGTACAATAAAAGTGAGCAACTATTACTCTAAAGATGCTTTATTAAATATTAATAAAAAAAAAAAAAAATAAGAATTTCTCTCTATATATAAAAATTTATAAATTTTATTATTTAATTGTAGCATAGTTTTTAATGTTGTCACATTTATAGTGTCACAATGAGGTTATAGTAATTGTATATGTTAATATCAACAATACTCATTACTTAAATCCTGGTTATTTGGTACTTATATCCTGGTTATTTGGAAGTACAATAAGAGAGCAATTATTAATGATGAGTCAAGTCTTCTGGTTTTGATGATTTGGAAGTACAATAAAAGTTAGCAACTATCCATGATGACTCAAGTCTTCTGGTTTTTGGATAACACTATTATAATTGATAATACTTAGTATGGAAATGTTTTTCCATATTACAGAGTGTAGCCAAATCTTTTATCTATTTATTAGATCACACCCAACAATTACCATTATTTAAATCCCTCTTATAAATTATCATCTCCCTTTATCTATTTAATGAAAACAAAACGCAATAACCCCTGGTTTAATATGCACTTCACCTTTTTAGTAAATTCTTCAAACTCACATCTCTTTTTTTACCTATATAATGTTATTATAACATGGTGATTCCAATTATATCAATATCACTGTCATATATAAGTTCTAATTGTATTGTCATACTAATACTTGTATATGTTAATTTAAAATTATATTTCTAGATTATAGTGTCACTAAATTGGCGTATCAAATACTAAATTGCATAATACTTGTATATGTTAATTTAAAATTATATTTCTAGATTATAGTGTCACTAAATTGGCGTATCAAATACTAAATTGCAGATATACAACCTAACCTGGAGCTGATAACCTAAATGTACATGTCCTTAACCAGTTAAAAATAACTCAATGGAGTCCATCTTCACCTAATCTCTAATAAACAGTTTCGTAAGCAGACTCGCATGAAAAGCTTAAAAACATGGTGGATATTAATCCGAATGCTACAATGGGCATGAGGAGGGCTAAATGTTATACCTGTTTTAGTTGGTGGACGGCCCGTCCTGCATCTTCTAGGATATGGGAAATCCGTGGAACCACCCAACACTGGTCTCAGCAGCTCTGTACTGCTGTCAGGGTTCCCAATATCGTTGTAGACGGCATAATCGTATATCCGATCAGATACTTTCCTCTCTCCCGTTCCATTTCCTCGTAGTTCCACCATATCTTGCTCCCTCAGTTTCTTTAAACCTTCTGGCGTCTCCTGGGGTAGGTAGCTCTGATCATAGGACGCACTAGTCAGCATTAATCTATGGACCCGTTCTTGACTGGAAGTGAAAGACCCTAAGCTATAAAACGATTTACTGGAAAAGAATTGCATATTACACCATACCTTATTCGAGAAGAAAATACGATCTGTTTTGCTGGTATCATAGGGGGCAATCCAAGAGTTGCACTTAAAGCGCAGTTTACCTTGACCAGGGATATCGAGAGTTAGAGATTTCAGAAAGAACTCTCGTGAATGCATATTCTTTACGAGGAATGCTCCCGGAACTCCCAGACCAGAGTTCCATTTGAAGGTGATTCCGGAGTGTCTGTCGTCAGCAATGGGTCCATCAAAGGGATTCCACTTTAAATAAGATGCTTCGCCAGCCGTTTTTCCGAATCCCGTTTCTGCCATAATACATTCATTTGTACGCAGATTATAAAATCAGAACCTTAAAAAGGCAGCTATTATATAAACGCAAAGGAAATCGTCTATACCAAATAGAGGGGTATAATATTAAATGAGTTAACTGATTTACCTGGATCAACCTGGTCGCTGCTCACCAGCTGGAGGGACACTCTGTTGCCCATCAACTCAGATGCCTCGTCGGCCAGAATTGCAAAGTAATCAGTAGCGTTGAGAAGAGATACCTCTTGCAGGATCACTTCTCCAGGAATTGTTTGCTCTAAGGCCATTTTAGGAGAGCTTTCTGTTGCTGAGAGGCCTTTTCTTGTGGTGAAGGAAAAGATTCTGTAGTGGGCTTTCCTCTGCTTCAAAACCTTATGTTTAAAATCGGCTGAGAATTGCGCGTGGCTTCTCCAATGGGCATTGCTGCCTATTTGTAGATCATCTGCAGGCTGTGGGGGCACAGTTAACATATTTTTTTCTATGGAATACAACGTTTTTCCTGCGTACTCATCTTTGAATCTGCCTCATGGTGATCGTTTTGGTGGTGCTCAGGTAATCTTGTGGATGAGAATTTTCCATACCTAGTACAAATCGTCAGATATCATTATTTGTATCGAGCCTGATTGGAGGCCTGTCGTCACCACTATCTTTCTTGGGAGATGTCGAGATTGTTTATGGCAGCACGTGTTACCCATTTGATCAGTACGAGATGTGCAAGATAATTAAGAACTCTTTATCGTCACGACTCACAACTCTTTATCGTCTTTATCTTGTGTATCTTTATCGTCACAACTGTTTATCTGTATCTTGTTTATGGCAGCACGTGTTACGCATTTTGTCAACATTTAGAGATGTTTCTATTCACGACGGAGCGAGAAGATGACGGAGAAAAGTCTGGCTTTCGATAGTCAACTATTTTGATCTTCAAACGCGGTTCTCAGCATTATCTTCATGGAAAAAATTTAATCCAACTTAATGCCCAAAAACATGTTATATAAATAACTAGCATAGTCCCGAAGAGGTGATTACAATGTGGAAAGAGAAGAGGTGTTTACTTTGGATGAAAGATGCCATTTTCTTCTTATTTATTAGTACATAGATGGTAGTTGTGTATAGTGACTCAAGAAATAAGATTCCAACAAGTTGATCATAAATGGACATATGGTGAGAGGAATATTAGATTAAGAGGGAATTGGGGTGATTGTTACCTATTATGACATTTTCATGGGTAGTTGGTACAACTTAAGCAAAGTGTGAATAAAATTGGGTGAGATGGGATTAATATGTTAGAGTGCACAAAAACCAAAGAAGATGTTGCTCGCTCGCACATATGCTATACTTGATGGTCATTTCAATTAGCCCATCTCGAATGATAAAGTAACATCTCCACAATATTTTAACACATTCATGTTACTCGTAAACATTCAATGACAATGTGTTGATACCTCGAGTATGAATTGACATTAAATTCCCCTCTAGATGAAATTATTCTATTACCCATGTGATTGTTAGATGATTCACCTTCAATTAAATTTAATTTAATACCCTTCACTCTTTCATGGGAAATAGAATCCAATAAACTTCAACTAATCTTAATTCCAAAAAGAAACAAACCTATATCATTTTAAAGAACTAGATTTTAGTATGTGGAATATTGATAAGATGGTTTGTAGGGAAAATATGAAACTTGCTCTACCTACATCAATGTATACCTAATCAAGTTATCAAATATTATTGTCATTTAAGAAATATACAATTTAGATTAGTTTGTAGGTTCGTTTTGTTAAGACATGTTCTCATGGTTCAATCTCATTCTATTTTAGCAAGGTTGTGTTTGTAGAATATACATGTACCAAAGATATATCTCCATGTAGTTTAGATTGTTGAAGAGCATCCACATACTTAAGACGAATTGATTGAAATGGTTTTCAAAATTTTGGGGTTGCTTTAAATATCACCCACATTTAACATATGATGTTTAATGCAGTAAATCTTAAAAAAACACATCAAAGAAAAAAATCAAAACATGGGGAAAGTCTCGAAGTTTAGTGTTATTATTTTAGTTAATCCTATGTTGATTGCATTGAGGAAAGTTTAGAGTTTTATCTCCACATGAGAAGCCAATACACTTAAAAATAAACATGTAATGAAAAATAAAAGATGAGATCCAACTTAACCTAGGCATAGCTTAAGGATCAAGTAGTTTGTAGTTATATTTTTTATAGTATCAATCGGTAGATCCATGATTAAGATTGTTCATTGTTAGTGTATTCTCGTAAAGGTGTTGATTAACACTTTTTTTTTGGGTGTGCATTTGTTGACGTTGATAACTTCAACATAGTTTTTATTTTTATATTTTTATAGTATCAACTGGTAGATCCAGGATTAAGATTGTTCATTGTTAATGCATTCTCAATAGGGTGTTGATTAACACTTTCTTTTATTGGTGTGCATTTTCTCACGTCAATAATTTCAGTGCTAGATTTGGTGGTGGTGGCGGGTTTGGCGGTGGTGGTGGGCTAGTAGGAGGATTTGGTGGTGGAATTGGAAAGGGTAAAGGAATTGGAAAAGGAGGTGTGATTGGAAAAGGTGGAGGAATCAATGGACTTATTGGAAAAGGAGGTGGATTTGGAGGCATGATTGGAAAAGGTGGAGGAATTAGTGGAGTGTTGGAAAATGAGGTGGATTTAGAGGCATGATCAACAAAGGTGGTGGAGTTCGAGGGGGTAGAAAAGGTGGAAGAGGAAGAATTGGGAAAGGTTGTGGATTTGGAGGAGGTCACAATGGAGGGATCGGTGGCAGAATTGGCAAGGGTGGAGGATTTAGAGGGGACCACGATGGAGGGCTTAGATATGTCACGAAGGAGGAGTCAGGCCCTACACCACTCTATGGGAGAAAAATTTCTCAACTACGACACCCTGACGATGGAGGGAATGATGGGGGAAGAGCACAAGGAGTAGTTGAAGGAGGATTTATGTGTTCGACGAGGATGAAGACCATTTTATCTACGTCGAAGAGTTTAAGAGCGTCTTGAGACCAAACATAATTCACACTTAAATCCTCACAAGGGAAGCAGTAGAAACAAATGTCTTGAATACATCGATATTTCAACACCTGTGAGGTTCGATCTTGGGACCCCCTCCACCAAACTGAAGTGTCTGAGTGTGGGAGATTTATTCTTTCCATGCAAGATGTTTCGAGTTTAGGTTCTGTGGTTATATATTGATATCCCAACTCTTTTGAGGTTCAATATTGAGACTTCTCAATGTTGAAGCTTCTTCCTTTTTGTGCAAGAGGTTTAGAGTTCAGGTTCTTTTTCTTTTCCATCAATGGAGGCGGGGGCATTGTTGAGAGGATGATTCCTTTATATTTGTTTATCATCTATTTTTTCCCTATTAAAACATGGCACATATCATAATATTTGTTTTATCGACCTGCCACCTATTGCATTGNACAAATATGTCCATTTTCACTAGACATATTTGTTTTATCGACCTGCCACCTATTGCATTGTTTTTCTTTTTAACTTTGTTTGTTGGCTTGTGGGTGATGAGTTGCAGGGCCTAAGGATCCTAGCTTCAGTTTGACTTGATAATGCTTCTAATGATACTGTTATTCTCACTCTTCCTTTTTCTCGTGACATTGTCTGCCAAGAGCATCGCTTTAGCTAGAGATATTGTACATGTTTCAATATGTCTAGTGAAAATGGATGAAAGAGGGACATGATGAAATCTATTACATCATTGATGAGAGAAAGAAGCAGATGGACAATTTTCCATTCATGGAGAGACTGAAAAGGATTTGATAGTAATCTTTGTATACATGTTGGGAGTCTCCATTCTTCTTGAGGCACGGTTAAGTTATATGAGGAAGGTCATTTCAATGTAAATTCATTTTAAACTTGTTTTGATAATATCTTAAGTACAATAATATTGATTCATATACCTTATGAGAATAAAGAAATGTATGGTCATTAATATAGTACCTCTGAGCTAATTTCATAATCTAAGCAAGTTAGAACATATCTAATCATCGTTTATCTTAGACCCATCATTGTACCACCTCACCATGCCATTTGTAGCCATGTATCATTAGTATTCACAAGGAGTCACACTACCTGGAGTGTTTCACCATCGAAGAAGTAAACTGGGGCCTCATCATTGAGCCATGTCAACGTAGATTGTTTTTTGGGAAAAATCTTTTCATCTCTTTTCAATGCATATACTATGATTTGATTGTTATTTTTTTTTAAGCTTAAGAGAAGTTAGGTAACTACAAAGGGAAGATAACACCCATGGAGTATATGGAATTTAAAAAGGGCACAAAAAATTCCCACTATAGTTAAAAAAAAAAAAAAAAAACTTTTGCAACATATACACTTTGCATTAAGCACCCAAAATGAACAATAGTAGCCATGGAGTGAGTTATTCTTAGGATTATTGTGATTATTTGAACAGTAAGTAAATTTCCCTTGGCTACAACGATCCTTTGACCTTCTACAACTTGGTTATGATGACGCTAGATATTGGTGCCAACCATTGCATGTATTGTAAATCCTAGAAAGGCAGCTTAGAAATCAATTTATATAGCCAAGAAAACCAACTTTTCAATTTTTTGTGACAGTAGAACCAAATACAACCATAGCAAGAGAGACATAAACCATGTTTTCATTTCCATATTGCTCAAAGCCAACCACGATAGCCTTGTGATTGAATCCTTCAACAGACTCAAAAAACCTATATCCAATTCAAGAATAGAAAAAGTAACATTGCAGCTTAATAAAAGTTAGGGAGAAGCATAAAAAATATGACCAAGCAAAATATAGTCAGTTTCTCACCATCCATTCTTGTTTTATAATCAAATTCACATTTCTTGAACAATGTAGAACTAAACTTTGTTAGAAACCATGTATGATACAAAGTTCATCTGAGAACAACAATAAACCATTCATTTTGTTTAAGTCAATATAAGTGTGAATGCAAAACCTCTTGAGCTCTTGCTTTTAATTACTAATAAGGATAGAATTATCCATTGGAAAATATGAAAAATAGGAAAAAATAGGAAACCTTTCTATAAATATAGAGAGTTATAAAAACAATAATGCACCAATGTTACAAAGAAACACTTTGGGATATTCATATTGCTAATAGATAATATAAAAGCAAGATAAACAAGTAGACTAACTGATACATGGAAAAAAAAAACACTAGTTGATCACTACAAAAAAACATTATTTTTCATCCCATAAAGAAATATGTCAATATCAAGCTAGCTATGGCCAAAATTGCAGCATACATAATTTTTATTCTAATAAGAAATGAAGGATGATATATGATATTTCATATCACCTTGAAGTTTGAACCATTCATGGCCAACACCAACACTTAAAAAACATATAAATGGAAGTTTTAACTGTTCAACATTTGTCCTATGTCCCAAAGAAAGACCTACTTATCATTTATCTCCTTTGAGGCTGAACCTTGTGGCCATATGCAAATTACATTTTTGCAAAATTTAGGCTTAAGCTTGTAGATTGAAAATTCAGCACTATAAGTTCTTGTACCCTTGAAAAATGTTAGAAATGTACTTCTACAAAACTTTCATGTCAAAACAAAAGGGAATACCATGTTAAAAAATTATATAAACATGTTTTGATATCAATACTTTTTTTTCTTGCTAGAAAATTTTGTGTTTTACATTGAAAAAATTTCAAAACAAGATATGGTTTTTATACTATCTACCAAAAACCAATATCTTTAAATTTCAAATTGTAACTCCTCCTCTCATTAAAAGTTGTCACCCACCATAGAAAATAAATAAATGAACACTACTAAATTTGGTCACATGCCATTCATATCCAATATGTTTAATATTATGAGTCCCTTACAATATAGCTTTTAATTCAACGTCAAGATTACTTTAAATTTTAAAAACTTACAATATTTTCATAATGTTTTCAATTGTTGGTGAACATTAAGTTTTAATCAAATCAAATTATTATAAATAAAGAAAAAAGTTTTATTTTTTATTTTTTAAATATTTAAAAATTGTGTATTTTTATTAATATGAAAATATTTTCAAATGTTGGTTAACATCAAGTTTTAATCAAATCAAATTATTATAAATAAATAAAAATGTTTTATTTTTTAAATATTTAAAAAATGTGTATTTTTATTAATAAACACTAGTAAAGTGACAAATATTTCCCAGTTTGAAAGGGATTTGTGAGAGAAAAAACAAATAAAAAAATTAAATTTGGAAAAAATTGCAAATCAACCATAAGGAACTGGTTTCACGTCATAAGTAAATTATATATTCTATTGTGATATTTGATATAAGCATTTGGAATTCAAACATATCATTTTCTTTTTCCACAGAAAAATTGGTAATAATTCAAACATTTCATTATGGTGTGGGACATCCAATTTAAAGCAACTGACTTTGGTTTTGGATAGTATGGATCGATTCCGGGTTTGAATGCTAGGCTGCAAAGTCCTTCCACTAAATCACACAAAATCTTCCAACTAAATGAACAATTTATTATATCCGTATAGAAAACCAACACACAATTCAATCACTACTCGCAAATTTAGAAGCCAATAACAGCATCAAAATGCAATTTACAAACCAATAAGGGCATCCGCAATGGAAATCCTTTGATGAAGAATGCAGTGAACAAACTCTTTCCTCTCTGTTTCTTTTTTTTTCCTTTGTAACTAAGGATTTATAAAATAACATCCCCATTATTATACCTGGCTTCGGTGTATATTGTAATTGTTATTAAGTCAAACTCTTTTGACTTTCTATTAATTTTCACTGTTTGTTAAATTTTTATAATGATTGGTAATATTTAATATTAAATGTAACTTTTAGAAAAATAAACATTTTTAAATTTAATTTTCAAATTTTTGATTGATACTTAGTTTTAATGGAACAAGTTTTATATGATGGGAAAGAATTTTGCCAAGAGAATAAGTTAATTAAAGTATAAAAAAATTCAAAAATAAATAATTACACCAGGTAGGCGGTATATATTAATTTTGACTTCAATTATCAGTGAGTGAACTTAACTATTACTGAGTACCGAGCCTCACTTTAACTAATTTAATTCACTGAGAATCCTGCCAAAATCTGCATACGTAGAAACTGTGAGGAGTACTATTCTTTATGGACGTGTTTTGAGAAATGTGTCAAGTTGAACGGCCACGCAGACAAAACACTTAGTTTGATATTTGGTGTGGATTTGCATTTTGAATTACATAGTTTAAGATTCAATTAAGGCTTCACAACCTGGCCATGATATAGTTTTATATAAACTTCGATATATTGTTGACTGAATAAAATATAAAATTTTACTTTTGTAAACTTTTGATATAATGTGCTTTTGTCTTGAACAAATGTTGGTGGTAATAACCTCCATCATCATAATGGAATGATGGAGGCAAAGGAGAAGAGGATTCTAGTACCCCATATCCTTCACATGGGTTGGATGTGGGAAGTGGCTATGGCAAGCGTGCTATCTACAATGTCAATTGGAGGGAAATAAATTAAATGCTGACTCTTTATTATCTTTCAAAATCAACATATTTTTAGGTGTTGTTATATCTATATTTGGAATTTCATTTATTTTTATTTGTCTTTTATCACTTTCAAAATATACTTGAATTAATTGGACATAGAGATTAGTTTTTGAATAATTATGTTCACTCACGGTAATTTGAAAGGTTTTCTTAAAGAAGCCATTCAATGATGATGGTTCGAAAGTCCTTTTGTATAGAGACATGATTAATGTTATGCTTGAATAATATATTGATGTCTTGGAGTGTTGTTAGAGTTGTCTCATTGTTGGAGGCAATTCCTAGCCTCTAGGTGATCTCTATAACCTTTTGTCCCTTGAGATAAAATACCCTTATACAATACATGTAAGAAGAAAGTGAAGTTGTGCTTATATGTTATTTTCTTATTATATTATTGAGGATGAATAAATTTATTAAAAAAAAAAAGGTATTTTAGAAAGTAACCTTTGGACTATAAGTGAGTTTATTATTGCATGCATTGAGGAGCATCAATTTATATGCAAAGTTAATACTAGAAAAAAATTATATGTGTATCATAGTCTAATTTTAAGATTATGACTTAGCCAAACACCAAATTGATATATGGGACCTTCATATTGGTGGGACATGCTCTATTCCTAATTTACATAGTATACATACTCTATCCCTCTCCAAATTTAAACATATAACTTCCAAGAAGAAAACACATATTATTAACTATTAATCTCATTTAAATTTTGTACTAGTGTGTTTTTGCATAAGAGTTATAGCTTCAAGAATTAGTTCTACCATTTAAACCACCTAACTAAACCTGTTAAAAAACATAAATTAAAGATTCAAATCTAACAACTCCCTCCAAGTTACATCATAATAAACATTTGAACATCTTATTTAAATTTAAAAATAAAAAGATAAAATTAAAAATAATTATAATACATTCCAAAAATAATTCCATCGAAATTAAATTTTGAAAATTTTATTTAATTTTAAAAAAATCCAAATATTAACATTAAAAATTAAAAATTTTAATTTATATTTAAAATGAATAAATAAATTATACTTGTATACCTATCTTGACATCTAAATTTTTAATATTCCACTCAAAAATTTATGGATACTTTTTCAACGTAATATTTAAAAAATTAAGAATCAAATTCTCAAATAATCGACATGATGAGCTTATTTTATTTTATAAGATAATAATTAGCAACTATATAATGCACCCTCTCATGTTACCGTATCTTAAAACAGACTTTAAAGGTAATAAAATTCTCTCTCAATTTTAAAGTTCTCGTTCGACGCATTTCTGCATTCAATTGAATTTGGATCGGTTTAATGTGATGGCACTCCAATTCATGGGAGCGATAATGGAAATGGCTTCGACGCAAGCCCAGTCCCATCACCTTGCCCGGTTCAGCGTTTTGAAAATCCATGGCTCATTCAAGCTCTTGGCCTCCTGAGTCTTGGCCTCCTTCTGCAAAGTGTCTAGTTTTTTGCCTCTAGCTCGAGTTTCCTTGGCGCTCTCGACCCTCTGCACCTAACACTCTTCCTCTGGTCTACTATTTATTTTGGTTCTGGCTCGATTCTTATCCTTCACACAACAATTATCACGCTCTCCATCTCTGGTTTTCGATGTTTTTTCTGATGCCTCGACTTCGAGGTAAATCAAAACAGGGAGCAACCTAGTACGCTGCAAGATGAAGAGGTTTGAGAGGATGAGGCAAGCAGACTCTTCCAAGCTTACCTCAAGACCCTGCACGTGCCTCCACCCCAGAGCCTCCCCTTACTTCATATCGCACCACCTCCCCATACCACCCTCCCGAACGGGACACTACTCTAGAATTGCCTTCGTTGTCATCTCCTTACTCTTGTCTAATTGAATGGTTCGATAGCCAGGGAAACTCCCTGGGCTTCGCGCCAAACATTAGCCCGTCACCTCCCCGCTAGCCTCTGCCTCCCCCTCCTTCACCCTCCACTCCCCCCATTTCGTCAGTCCCTTTCTC
>JASDQU010273125.1:0-10098 GCA_032191745.1 Picea mariana
TGATCTTAACTAACTCCTAAGGGTATACATATTCTAACATAACCCATCAGAGAGAGTTGTCATCGGGTCAGATTTGTTAAAGGAAATGGAAGAGAATATGACAAAGATCAGGTAGAATTTAAAGGCTTCCTAGGATAGGTGGAAGAGATTTGCATATCATAATTAATTTTTTTTAGATATTTTAAAGTGGGAGAAAATGTATTTTTGAAAGTGCAAGTGAAGAGAAGTTCGCTAAGATTGGGTTGCTGCCCAAAGTTGGTGGCAAGATATTGTGGGCCTTTTGAAATCTTAGAGAAGATAGGTTTAGTTTCATATATGCTAGTGTTTCTTGCATCCATTAGAGTGCATCATGTATTTCATGTGTCATTATTAAAGAAATGTGTGCCTAACCCTGACAACATAATTGATTGGTATGTGATCCAAGTGGAACACGAAGGAGACTTCTTAGTGGATCCTGTGCACATCCTGGACCGAAAAGTCAAGGTGCTCTAGAAAACATATATAGGATTGGTAAAGGTTCAATGTACCTATTACAGTATTGAGGACACTACATGGGAGAATGAAGAAACTATGCTAGAGGAATACCTGCAATGTTTTTAACAATTTTGAAGAAAACAAAAGATAAAAAAATGCAAGACTCCTTTTTGGAACAGTTAGATTTCTTGAATCACATCTTAAAGTTCTTGTCACCTGTGTTGATATCCCTGATAAAATAATGGTGCAACCCGATGGACTGAGAGCATTGAAGGGGGCATGCTCCTTGGGTCATCAGAATGAAAGGAACATGAGAGTTTGGTGAAGACTGGTCTTAGAGTTATAAAAAATGTAGAATTTTGTTTCTTTCCTGAATAATTTGATGTAAATTGTACATGTATTTCTACATAGTGTTGTGAAACGAGGGTGATATTCAATTGTAGGGGAGGGGGAATGCACCATCCCCACTATAATCCCCAATTAATTAATTCGTAGTGTAGATATAATGAATGGTTAAGTCAAGCAATGTAATATGCAAAATGTATTTATGAACTTTTAATAAATAGATTGCGATGCCAACTGTTAGGGGACATGGACAGGGATGGGGCCTAATTAATCCCCAAGAGAGGAGGGATCTAGAAATGGGGTTTTATCATTGAGTTTAATTCCCAAATATTTTTCTTGTTTTTAATGTTTTTAGTGAACCTTCTTATTTTTCCCTTGAGTGTGGAAAATTCAAATCATTAAACATTTGTAAGATGGTGGGTGTAATTAGTCACATCCCATAGTTATTGAGAGTTGAACTAAAGTACATTCAGCTTGGGGAAAAGTGTGAGTCAAGCAAAAAAAAAGGAGGAAATTTGTATGGGAGAGAACATCATTTTTTGGTCATACATGTTTTTGCATGATAGTAAGCATACAACAAGAAGAAGTGCACTGGAACTGTAGCAATGATGGAGGGAGAGTTCTGGACATTTTTTGGAGCTGAATATTGAAGAAGAAAGTTGTTAGGCTTGCAAAAGAACCAAGTTGTCAGGCTTGAAGAGTGAACTCCTATGAGAGTTTTACTACAACAACAAGTAACTTATTGTTGTTGTTTCCTGATAATTTTGCTAGCAGTGAGTTCCCTTGAGATATGAGTAGTGAGATTCATGGTTACTTGCACCAGAGATACCTTGATAAACAAATGGGACACCCGATGGAATGAGAGCAGTGAAGGGGTACACTCCTTGGATTGGGCAGGTCAACATGAAGAGAGATATCATATCATGACCTCTTCCTCAAGCACTATCCTATATTCTATGAATATTTTCTTCAACTCTAACAACAATATGGTATGATTCATCTATAATATGAAAATAATGAGTGCTCATCCTGTCTTGAATTTGAAATCATGGGCCATTGGCATACCTTACGACCCTCTAAAATTTTGAGTTCTTAATGCCTAATATAATTCACAATCTAAATAATTTTTGGTGTAACCTTGGGTTGATGTCTCCTTTTGCCTCAAATTCTGGGCTTGTTTTCATGATAATCCATAGGTAAGTATTTTTCTTTCATCTTACTTACCATTTTCTTCCACATCCTAATTTTCTCCTTGTTCTTATGAACTATATATTTCTTAACACAATCCCACCGAAAAGATGCATGCCCCTTCAACTTGGTGGTAGAAAAATTCACCCTATGGGGGTATCCAATTTTCTCATAATTAAAATATATGTCTAGTTCTCCTATCTAATCAATTAAATTCTCAACTTTCAATATGCCACCATAATTTGAAATTTCTAGTCTAGCATTACCTATTTCTTTCAAAATTTGGATCAAATGCATAGTAGGGTCTCTTCCTGTCTCTTCCATGGTCATCTTCTCTTTATTCTTCATTAGGTTTTGGTTATGATTCTTCTTTTACATTTCTAGTAAGTTTGGCTTCCAAGTCTTCTATTCTTCTCATTTATTCCATTGGTTTTGTTTGATATCTCATATTTTCCATCTATTGATATTCTATACTTCTCTGGTTCCTCTAATTTCTTCTCATGTGTGGCATGCTTATTCCACTCTTGTAGTAATTCTCACTCTAATTACCACTTATGGACCAATGGAATCTTGGTACTGTCTCCAAGTTATACTCTAGTAATTTATGATTGCTAATGTAACCTCTACCATCAAAACTTACTCAACACAGACATAATATTTTCCAAGAATCAAAATACTACTTGCAAAAATATCATATGTTGATCTTTTCCTCTTCCAAAACTATAAGTCACTATGATATTGCTTGATCCAACACTAGGCTATGATCAAAATTACAGAGCATAAACTCATAGTAGAAAACCATGCAATTAAGAGCGATTACATATGAAATCAGGAACATAGAACTCGATCTTTATTAATTAAATGAGAATATATCAACTATCAGTTCCTTAAATTTACAAAAACATCAAGGTCTTTGGATCCTACACAAACTCAATTTACAACCTATTCTACGAGAGACCAAAGGCCCTCATCACATCAAGGCTTCAAATATTTAAGCCATGATTAAGTGATTGTTCAGATCCCGCAACTCTTCATTTCCTTGGTATCTCAAATAATTACGTAATTAGAATAATACAAGATAATTATTATCTCTTGACCTTACAAGTACAATCCATAATTCAAAGTTTGAATATTCAAAGCTAAATTATGAAAATATGCATGTGTAATTTTTTTTGGACTATTCTTGTCATGCTCTATAGTTGAATTTATTGAACCACTTAAGATCAATATATTTTAATGAAATTTTAAGGGAAGGTAGAGGAATATGTCTTATACATCGTATAAAAAAAATAGACTCTAATTCCAAATATTGATTACATGCAAGACAAAACATTGAGTCCATGTTTATACAAAAATTTGGAAAAACTTGGCATGCTAGTTCAAGGCATTTGCACATAATCAAAACTCAATAACCTTTGTTGAACATTGGTGAGCACATATAAGTTTGTATCCTTGACATCCTATCCAAATTTCAATCCCTTCTTCAAAAATATGAGTGTGCACTGATCAAAATACTAAGCCATCATTTGTGCATAAGTGAAATCTAGAATTTCTCTATGTATTGGTTATGGACTTGGGTGCAGGCTCTAAACTCACTTTCTTATACTAAAATTTGGTGTTTATTTATAGAAAGAACTCCAATACAACATATAGCAAATTCATATTTTTATCCTAAGGTATGAATGTGCACTAGTGAAAAGACTAGAACACTATTTTGTGCATTGGAAATCTAAAAAACTTGAAATTGAACTAAAAATGTTTTTAGGTGATGCAATATTAACAAAATCATATGGATGCTCATGCATCAATCTAGAAACCATGTAAATATGTCCTCCTTTAATTTTCCATTGGATTTCATGTATATTTTCTCCCCAACCCTATTTTCAATTTCGACCACCTCTAGCTTAATCGTTGTAGAAAATTGACTATTATAAGTTGCTATTATTACCATCACTAAAGACATTTCCCTATTATACAAGTATCTCAAACCTAGGGCTGAAGTATCCTTTCATTTCCTCAAAATCCCTTTGCGTATCCCCTAGTTGGTTTCCCCTTTCCCATATTCTAATTTTCCCACCAATTAGATCCTTTCCTTTCCCACCAAAGGATCCACCAACCAATGACTCAATCAAAATTCCAAGGAGGCGAACCAAGCTTGGTGAGCCAAGAATGAAAACCCAAGATTGGTAGGATGAGAAAAAAATTCCAAAGAAGAATACCAAGATTGGAAACTAGTCTACTAAGAAATTTAAATACAAGACAAATGAGAAACATTTGTATTCTATAACCATGTCTCTGTGGAGTTGACATATTCCACTTCCTTGAGCTTGAATATCTATTTTCTTGGCACAAACCATCTTTAATGATGTCATATTATGTCTCTCTCTCTTTTCATTATGCACCTAGTTAAGGCTTGTCCTTGGTTGAGGTAATTGACATAATGTTTTTGGAATTGACATAATTCTTCCCCAACACCCTATAGGAGGGTATGGTGAACCGCCTTATTACTTCATGCATCTTGAGATATTATTTTGGCTTGTAGATATTATCAGTTTTGTGAGTGGTATAATTATTTTTTCCATGGAAAACCCTTTGAGTACTTCCCCGTGATCCATGGATGGTAAACGGGGTAATCCGTTGACCCTGATTATGGGGCCTAACTCGATGGGGACATCTAGTGAGGTTCAAAAATCTCTACAATGTATATGGATAAGGACTTGACCCTGAGACCTCTTTCTTTATAACCATAACAATTATCCACTCGAGCTAACCCATCGGGCTATGAATAGTATAATTATATGTTGAAGACAATATTAATCTCATAAGACTATTCTGAATGATTGCTTAACTTATTGACTAGGATATGTTGATATGGGAACTTTGTGTGAGAAAGGTTACTTGCATATGGATAATTATTCCATTGGATTTGGTTATATAACTAATGTATCACTTTATAATTATGACACATATATTATCATGATTAATTATCAAAATGATTATCATTGGTGATTAAAGGATATAAAAATATATTGATTTATGGTTGTGACCCATGTTTTCACATGACTAGTTAGTTTAGTGATGTAATTATATGTCTTTCATAATCTAACAAGTTACTTGAGGAATGATGAAGCTAATATTTATGATCCTTGGACCTACATTGACCTTGGTCATAAGTTAGGAGAAACCCAGATGAATAGTAATAATGTGGAAAAAATCATGCCCAAGGAAAAGACTTTTTCTCGATGAGGATAGTCAACCTAGAAGTTAGTACCTTGTGAGACTTGGGAAGGGAAATATTGATCTAAAATATGGTTCTTAAGTTGAATTAGGGTTTAAGGCCCAAGGGGGTTGGTTTTATCATACTAAATACTTATCATGTGACCTAAGTGTTCTTATTCCTAACCACAATTCACCCTAACATTATTTAGGTGTGTTGATTACTCTTAGAAAGGTATTTGGATAGGGGAGGATCTTACAAAAGGAAAACCATTATGATTATGGTTCTTGGGATGAAAGAAGAGGAATACTACCATTGATGGGTCTTTCCTTTGAGTTATGGATGGTTGTTATCTTGAGAACGAGAATTGTCATCAGTCTATGTTGGTATTGGAATTAGTTGAAGACTGCTCAAGCATTTTTTGAGTATGTAAGTAGAGGCAAGGGGTGTACATAGCCTGAGTGGGGTACTAAGGCCCAACATAGCGCGTCATACTTAATTGGAAGAATAACACCAATGTTAGAGGTACTACGATACCAAGAGCATGAGTGGAAGAGTTTTTACATGCCAAAACCTTGAGAGGTATGTTGGTGCAATAATTGAGTGGGATCTCCACCATAGAATTACTCTGTTTAGCAGGATTTTGACAAATTACTATTATTTTCTAGGAAAAATGAGTTTTTTTTGTATAGGACTTAGGGACTGTTACCCTTTATTCTCATTTAAATTAATCCATGTTTAGGGGGAAATACCTATTACTATGTGTTATGTTGATTGGGAGGACACATGACCTCCAAGTGTGATTTCCCCAAACTAATAATTCTACATATGAGGACTAATCTACATCGAGGCAAGGAAACTTAGTTATATAACAATTTTATTATTAATGTATTGCAAATTGATTCTTAAATTATCTTTAAATTATTTGGAAGGAAATTTCCATCAAGTAACAACCCTCCCAACCAATTCAGACTGGATTGAACTGTTACTATTATTTTTTTGAGAGAAGTGTTATCTAATAAAGATGTTTTAGAAATATTTTTATAAGTAAAATGGTTATTTGGATTTATTAAGTATTGTAGTAGTCGTGCTCTATTATTAATGTTGCATATTGAACTACTACAATATCAATCTATGGAATAATGCTCTTATAGTCCTTGTGTGAAGGAAACAAGGACAATCTATGGAATAATTCTCTTATTAGTCCTTGTGTGAAGGAAACAAGGACTATTGTAAATGTTATGTCATTTTTCTAATTGTGTTGCATGCAAATTAAAGGCTTTTTCATTGTTTTAACCCAATGTTTTGGTAAACTAATATAATTTTTCCAATAGAATTTCATTTGTAGCCTAAGTTTTATCATGCTTAGGATTTGAGGTATTAATTGGCCTAATATCAAGGTTGTTTTTATTCATGTCCAATTTTAATACTATGGTTGTTATGTGTCTAGCTGTAGAGACTAGGTATAAGTTCGTCGAGACAACTGTTTGAGCAGTAGTGAGTCAGGTTCATGTTGGCACCTTTAGAGAGAGATCATCACCTTTCCTCTACGTATCTCAAAACCAAATATTTGATATGAGGATCATTAATCAACCCCCATCCATAGAAAATCCATCTATGATTCTTGGTAGAGAAGTGAGTGCCCCGACTCCATCCAAATCCTGGAAGAGAATAGAACCAATTCCATACTAGTTGAATGTGTAGAAGAATTTGATCTACTAGAGACCAAGTGGTCATTACAAACTTTTCTATTATATGGGATCAGCTTGTGAAAGCCATGTTTGTCTTCAACTCTGGTCTACCATGTACACTAACATTTCCTTCAATGTCTTCGTTGTAACAATTTATATACACATGAGATATCAAATAAAGTGGAACTATATTATCATGAAAAAATGTAACATTCAAGCAACATCTATAATATTCATATTTATTATTGCATTCACTTATAATTTTGCACAAACACGTTTTTTGTAAGTTGATTCAAGGAAAAAGTTTAGTGTGAAAGATAGAATATACCAATGAGAAAATAAACATAAGGGAAAGAAGAGGAAGGCGAAAATTAATGTTAGGCAATGCCAGAAAAGAAGAAAAATGAAAATAAGAGGATACATGAAATGACAATACAAAGTAAGAGTGAAATTCAATATGATATAACTAGCACAATTACATTTAAATTTCTAGTTAAGTGGTAATTTCTAGCGTGAATTGAGAAAAAATAGCATTTATTATTATTTTATAATAATCATATTATTATTTTTCTTTACACATAAACATAAATTTCTTTGAGACGTTTTGTGTACATAGAAACATATGAGACAACATATTTAAAAGCTGAAGTTAGATAGAGAACATTGTTTTCTATTATATTTTTAGATGCATTTAGACATTATAAATTAAACTAAGGTTCTATTTTTTTTATTAATTATGAATATACAATATGAAAATTGTTCCAGGCCTTGCAAGTATCAAGATGGAGTTGATAATGTCTCGATTTTAACCTTCTTTGCTTCATAAGAGAGTTTGAGATCATTATATAACACACACTCTCTTAATGTTTCTAATGCAATGTTTGGTTGGTGAGGTTTGCACTTTAGAGATATGAAACATAATGGGGTTTCAACCTCTCTATCTTGAACTACATACTCTTAAGAAACATTGAATCTTATCAAAAGTGGTTGGTGAAAAGAAGGAAATTCCAAACCTTGGCGCTAATGATCCAAAAGAAGGAAATTCCAAACCTTGGCGCTAATGATCCAAAAGAAGGAAATTCCAAACCTTGGTGCTGATGGTCCAAAGTCTGATGGTGGTTACCAAAATGGAAGGTACGTCATGGGATATTCCTCTATAGGAAGCAATATCTTTGATATAAATATTGTTGTTTGTTTATTCTTTAAGAATTTATCATGCCCTTTGTTGGAAACCGCCTCTTACCCATTGATCCTAGGGCATAGATTGCTACAAAAAATGTCAAAACAATGTTGGAAATCTAGATTGAAAGGCACTTTGTGGGAAATTGCAAAAAAAAAAAGCATACTTGGAATCTTGCCAGCACAAGTAGTCACATTAACCAAAAGGATTAGACATCAGGTCATGATTCCATGGATCATTGTTACAATATTTTTTAAACCACTAGAGGGAAAATACAATGGAAGAAACAAACTTGATACAAAGTTTTCAATCTTTTCACCAAGATTTCTTGCAAATGGGTTGTCTTTGGGAATCATCAAATCAAACACAAAAGATATGAAGATTACGTGAATTCCAATTACATATGTTACACATATAGCTTCTTAGACTCTCGCTAGAGTAATGCAAACAAATGTTTCATTCACCAGTTTGTTGCCAAGTGAACAATGGGCAATCCAGGTCATTACAGGCTTCACCACAACCATCATGAAAACCACAAATGCTAAGCCATATAGTAGAACATAGAATGATATTATAGGGATCTTGTTTTCCCTTAAAAGAGTGACAAAAAGGGCCAGAAGAACCCAAACTACCACATCGTTGACAATAGTTGTGGTCATAGAAATCTTCCCCACATTAATAGTGAAAAGCCTAAACTCTGCTAGTATCCTAACAAGCATAGGGAATGTAGTGATAACACAAATACACCCATAAAAACAAAGAACTATCCATATCCCACACCTTTAGAAATTGAAACCCTAAGAATATAAACAACCCCAATCTCAGTTTACTTGAATTGCTTCCACACTTGGTTCCATTCACAAAAATAACCCAACATATAATCTCCATTACCAACAATATCTATAACTACTCACTTAGGGGGTGGCAAGTTATGAACGTTCTCATAATGTTTGCTTCTTGCACATTTCCTACCACTTGTCCATAGAATTATACATGTGTTACCAATGTGACAACATGAATTGCCTAACGCAAAAGAGATAGCACGTGTTGACATGTGCGTATATTTTATGGAATAAACGTTTTTTATTGTTTTGAGAACATTATTATATATGCTTATAACCAAATATTCCTTAATATTTCAACTATAATCTTAAAATCCATAGGGTTTCGAAGTTATTGGACATTAATATATTAACCTAATTTGATGTTGGTGAATAAAAAGTGTTGACTTTTTTAAATTATAATTACAACATCCTTACTATTATAGAAGTGTTGAATAAAAAGTGTTGACTTTTTTAAATAATTCTTATAGAAGTAAATAACATCCTTACTATTATAAAAATGATAATTAAATTAAGTTATAGTTGAAATTTGTAGAAGGTTATCAAGTTGAAATTTTAAAAATTGGAGGGTCTATCCTCATCTCTCAGGTACATAAGCTCTTTAATTTAGTTGTAAGCAAGGCTTCCCAAAACATTGGACTCAAAGCTTCATTGTACATATTTTTAAAAGTGGGGTTAAAAACAATCCCTCTAATTATAAGACTATTATGATTAGTTTATTTTAGCTAAGCTATACAAAAGTATTTTGGAAAAGAAGATCAATATATGGTTAGAAAGCCTTGGAAAAAGAGCTAAAGGCTAGGCCATGTTTAGAGGTTACCATTCAATTGTGGACTTGTTACGCTTAGGATCATTGTACAAGAGAGTCATAATGATAAAATCCAATCTCCTTTGTTGTTTCATTGATTTTAGAAAAGATTTTGACACAGTGCCCAAGACTAACCTTTGGAAAAGGTTAGAAGAGATTAAAGTCCATTTCAAGCTAAGAGTTATTGCAGTAAGGTTGTAAGATAAAGTTATTGCCAAGGGGATTGTAATACTGTTAAGTACCTATACCAGATCTGCAAATATACTTCAATAATACCAAGCATAAACCATAAACCATTCACCATAACATGAACACAAGAAATAGAGAAAACCCTTGAGGTAGGGTAACACCAT
>JASDQU010273126.1:0-15186 GCA_032191745.1 Picea mariana
CAATCTTGTACAAAGTGTTCTATCTCTAGCAAGGCTACTAGGCCTCTATCCTCTACGTCATGCAAAGATATTTTTATTTTGATAATTGCAAGGTCTTTGTTCTCAATGCAACTTATACTATGGATTTATTCATTTGCTTCTCTCTTTGCGTAACCTGCACATAAGAAGCTACATGGCAATGCAATGGAAAATTGTCCTTAGTCCTCAATGTGCAAATCATTTTAATGTCTCTAACTCTATCAATATGAAATTTGTATAACATGTAGTTTAGTGTGTCAATCAAGTATTTGAGTTGAATTTAGGGGCTCCAAGGTGTATTTTCATTTGTATATGCAAAGCTCTGAATCAAGATCCAATGCCAATATAAAAGGAAGCTATTGTATACACTACCTAACACTCAGGATTCTCATCAATCAAAAGAGGGATAAATTGTGTCCCCAAATCTACCCTTGAATGAAATTAAATCGAGCTACCACTGGTCATCAACACTCTAGTATTAAGGAATATACATACATACATCATTTCTCCCTATTGCCAAACTTATTTCAACTCTAGTAATAAATCTCAAGAAATGTCAGCTTTGAAAATAGTTTGAACTTTTGATGGTGAATATAAGGTTATTATATGTCAATGCTCCCAAGAGAATGATCTATTATAGAAATGACCCCATCTTATTGTAACTACAAGCATGCAATCTCAGGATTGCTTGGACAATTCCTTAGATTTATTGATTCTTAATATATGCTTTAACTTACTGGATGAATCCTTCAATTATTATTTTTTATATGTTAATTTGCATCCTTAAGAAAGCTACGTGTGGAAATAATCAAAGAAAGAATAATGGAATGGAATTGCATTTTTAAAAATCCATTTTTTCATATCATTCAAATCTGATTGTGCTAAGATGTGTTGGTCCATTATCTGAGCCGCCAACTATTGGAAGACTTGGAGGTTCGCCATACATGTCAATTCCCACATTGTGGATTTATTTCCGGAATATTTTGGTGCATATCCTGAGTTGTTTAAGGCTCTCCTTATCTCTTTTCCCATGCCTACTTCTTCTTCCAGCTCTTTGATTTGATTGTATTTTTGTTGGTTTTCATGGACAAGGTCTTTGAGGTTTTTCTTTGATGTTGTTGTGAAGGAAATGCCAACTAATGAAATGAAGATTGGGGCATTCCTAACATTTTCTATCATAGTGGTTTATGTAACCACTGATATGGGATATTTTCTGGTGACAAGGAGCTTATTAATTTTCTGTTGCACTATTCTATTGGAGGCCTTGTCAAACTAAAAGGTTTTCAAGTAGGCCACTTTGTGAACCTTGGAGGGTGTGAATAGTCCCAATCCGAGTTAGTTGACCAAAAAGTGTCCACTGGTGAGTGAGGCTTCAATCGATGACCCAGGGATATATGTTTCCATGGGGGAAGAATCATTTTTCAATGCTTCTTCATCCGTCTTCCTTTGCTCCTCCTCTACTACCTTTGTTGTTGTTTTGTCGGATTCCCTCTTCTCTCCTACTTCTTTTCTTATTATTTCATATTTTGTTGCGACCTTAGCTTAGACTTCTGCTTCTTTTCTCTTTCGCTCATCTTTGTCTTCCTTTTTCATTTGTACCTTTTCCTTTTTTCTTTCTTTTTTTGTAGCTAACTTGGCTACTATCACATCTTAGGATTCCTTTTATTTTCTCTCCTCATCCTCATCTTCCTTTCTTTTCTTTTTTTCTTTTGCTTCAACAACTTGAACTTCTTTTCGTTTTCTTTCTTCCTCTACTATTGTTTTTTCTGTTGATTCAGAGGTTGTGACTTTGGTTGTGGCTACTATTGTTGTTGCCACTTTCGCTTCTTCTAGGCTTCTTAGACTCTTTGTTCATTTGAAACTCTTCATAGTGGATTTCCCCTTTTCTTGAATATGACATAATGATATGTTATGTCATGAAAAATAAATTCCTCTTCTTCCCAAATGTCTGTCATGTATTCCCATCTATGTTTGTTGTTGATGCAATGTTTCTTTACCACATTCAGAGGATCATGCCTCCGGAATGTTTCTTCTCTGAAGTGGAAATATTTCAATATTTCTACTCCATCTTCGGCTTCTTTTACATCCTATAAGAAATATGACCCAACCCATAGTGGTAGAGGAGACTAGATAGCCTTATTTTCCCTAAAGAGAGTTGTGCTCACTTTGGCACCACTCTCTAATAAGCAATTTACTGTAAAACTAACCTATCTAGAACTAATTTTGGAAGCAAATGTGTAACTTTGGTGGCTATGTATATTATTAAGTATGTTTCATATTCCAAGAGTTACCAATCTCCTATCCTCCAGACTATCGCCTATGCTTTATTCGTCGTGCACAACATATTTGAGTGGAATATAAGATGGTACAGAGGCATTGGGAAGTGATCACATATATTGTGATATTTTGTCCTATACATGTGATCCTAGAGAACGTCGTAGTAAATGTCTATTGGGAGATTGCTTGGCTTCTAAGCCCAACCCATCTGCAAATATGCGTGATAGATGCATACCATGTCTAGGAGATAAGAGGACATGCGAAAACTCAGGAATTTCCTAAGCATGGTCTCTTTGACAGTTTTGGCAGCTTCTTATGTTGATATAAGGTCAACCCAATTGAAGCTCGATATGACATACGTGATGTAGTAAATAAGAGGAACCCATGTTATTAGGAATTTCGAAGCATCGAGTTCCCTGCATAATTTGGAAAACTTCACCACCTCATATTGGTAAGGTTTTTTCAACAAGTTGGTGGGATATTCACCTGAGAGCCTTGATTTAAATGGTTTGTTGGGTTTGTACTAGGCCATTAATAGATCCTTCAAATTAAGAAAGAAATTCCTTATAATATTTTCATCCAACGGTCTTTCTTATTTATCTAGGTGGTGGAAGGAAGATATAATTGATGCTTTGAAATATGATATTGGGTGCTCCCTAGAATTGAGAATGTACTTTATCTCCAAGTCCACATGTCTTACTATCCACAAAATTGGCTCCACATAGGGAAATATTGTTGCATGTGCTACCACCTTATAAAACTTGGACTTTATGATGTTTTTAAATGTCTTGATATTAGAGCCATATTCTACCCCTTGGGGGAGGGTTCGATTGTTGAAAATATGGTAAACATCAACCCATTTGATTCAATTTTCTTTATCGTTGACCCATTTAGTGTCATTGTATATGGATTCTGTTGGCAACATTTCTTGCACAGGGATGTTTTCGTCTCCGATTCAAGGTCTTTGATGTAAACTCATGGAGGTGGGATTTTGAAGGCCGGTCAGGTGAGATTTATTCAATGGCCACAGCCATAAATGTCAAGCGAGCCTGATCATGGGCGCAAGAAGCAGCGAAGGAACTCTAGACCGTTTGTCTGAGAAGGGACGCGTGGCAGGAGATTGGCTTCATCGGGAAAGTCCCGAAAGGGAAGTGTCCATTGGGGAACTTGAAGCCATCGGGATATCGAGGATCTTGGGGATGAGTAGTTCATGCACTTCAAAAATGCGAACCGCGAAACCCCGATGGAGATTATGGTCAAGGGCATGTGGTAGTGGTCACTTGGACCAGGACCTAGTCAAAGGGCTAGCTACAGAAGGAACCATCGGGATCGGAGATTCGCGAGTTTGGAGGACTTGTAAATCATGACATCGTGAATGCTGAAACTCCGATGGAGGGTTTGACTATGGTCACGCGGAGGCAGGTCATATGGATCAGGTTCCAATCGGCAGGGGATAAGATCATTAAGGTGGAGCTCATCACAAATTGGGTATCAGAGTTTCAAGGAGCAAGCGGCCCTTGTTTTTTGCATTTTGAAATCCCAAACCTCGAATTCCCGATAGCGCTTAGGACCAGGCCCATGGTTCTGGTGCATGGTCATAAGAAAGGAGGTCTGAGAGAGGGGCGCTTTTATTTTCATTTGGCCAAAGGCCCTAGATTAATTCTCAAAAAAGGGGCTCTATGCTCTGCCGACTCCAGCCCGATGAGATTTGGATCCCGTTACCTGCTCATAATGGATAAAGGAGAAAGAGGGTGGGTGAAGCCTTGCGTCACCCATTTATTGCAAAGTATGGAGGTCCAAGTTGAAATTTACCCAGGAGGGTCCCTTATAGCAGTTCTGTTCAGGAAAGCCACACCAAGTCTCCAGCTCACCAGGGGAGCCTGTACACGCCAGTTCAACATTCAAAGGGATCAGCTACCCCCTGGCACGAGCCATGCTGAATCAAAGGTAGCGTATGACAGAGCAATGAAGGCCATATTTGATTGAGGCGACACCGTCCATTGAAAGTTTTGAGACGCCTCTGCTGGGCGAAAGGAAGGGAAGAGTATATGTAGGCATTTTTGCCATTTTTGTAAGCATTGATGGTTGAGCAAAGCTCCCCACTGTAATGTTTTAGCAGCTATTCTAGTTTTCAGCTTATGCATCTGTATTTGAGATATCTTGTTTATGACAGATAGTTTTTCTTGTTCCATCTAGTTTTCATCTCATGCTTAGAGAATTCATGACTAACTGAGTCGTGCGAATTATTATAGTTCTGTTATGATAAATGATTTATCGTTGCATTATTGTATTCTCTGGTTTTTTGTATTTAAGTGTAAGAAGACCTTGCATTTGGATGCCTTCTTCTACAGTTTGTTAGGAACTTGTCATTTGTAACAGACCTTCGCACTCCTTCCATACAAGTCTTCCATCTGTTCACCCTTCACTACACTCACTGTCTAAAGTTTATAAAGACCTCACTCACCCATGCATGCCTGGCTTAGTTTAGAGTTGGAATGATATCGTTTTGAGTTGGCTTCCATTCGGTCACCCCATCTATAAACAAACCATGACATAAAAATTGATGGGCGTCGGGCTCTGCTCCTGCTAGCAATCCAGGAGTGACTTCCGTCGCCAATATTTTTGGCACCATTGCCGGGGACAAAGTTGAATATTTTCCCTGGGATTGAACGACAACGATTAGCTGATTCTGAAGGTGCATCAGAGATCAAAACTATTGAGATTGCTGTTGTGCACCTAGTGACTCCATTGTGACGAATCCACTGGGGAGAACCTGCTCTATCAATTGTGGCTTTCAGAGGCAGACACACTCGGTCTCATCCACAACTGCCCCTAGCTGCACCTGAAACTGATCCAGAGGTGGTTCTCAGAAAAGGAAAGGCCCCTGAAGAAGAAGCTTTTACCACCGAAATAGGTAATCCTCCCTCTCCTTCTATAAGAACTCCATTTTCTCCCCCTTAGTTTCTTGATAGAACTCCTTCACAAGTTTCCCGCTTTCTGAATTTTGGGAGTGTTCCTGCCGAGTTTTCCCCTCCTGTTCTGGGATTGGAGGGAGAAATCCGTGTCACTCCCCTCTCCTCTGAAGTTGTACCCTGGCATGGACCCACGACCACAGAAGACTTCCCCACTCCTGCACAAGGAGGATCACCTGCTAACTTGAGCTCGGTATCTCATTCCTTGAATCACCTCTTGTTTCCCACCCCACTCCAAGATTCATTCCCAGTAGCCCCTTCGCGAGCTCCTTCTCCTCCAAATTCTCCTCCACCTAATATTCCTATGGCTGGTGCTAACCCCCCTCTAAATAGAATGGACACCATAGTTGCTTCTAGGTATGCTCCCTTGATCTTACCTAACCCCACGAATCCTTTCCCTGCTAGAGATTACTTGAAATATATGCCCAAGTTCACCAGGGAAGGGGACATAACTGCAGAAGAACACCTGGCTTCTTTCTACAGTTATGCCGACAACCTGAACATTGGAGATGAAGATGTCTGGATGAGGGTTTTTTTCCAGAGCCTAGATGGTGAGGTAAGGAAATGGTTTAGAGGATTGGCTCCTGGATCTATTGCTGGAATTGACGCCCTGGATAATGTTTTCCTGAGGCAATGGGGAGATAAGAAAGATTTCATGTATTACATGACAGAGTTTGGGTTGTTGAAGATAAAGGAAGGAGAGTCTGTTCCCGACTTCTCCAAGAGATTTAATAAAATGTACAACAGAATCCCTGCTGAGATAAAACCCTCCGAAGCTTCTGCAATGATCACTTACTCCAGCACTTTTGATCCTGATTTCTGCCTACTGCTGAGGGAGAGAAGAGCTGCTACATTGGCCCACATGCAGGATGCATCCGTGGAGGTAGAATCTAACATATTGGCTGTAAATCATCTCAGAAACACAGGTGATAGAAGTACATCCAAAAACAGGCCCGAAGCTTCCTCATCCAATTCCTCTCCCCTGCCCCATCAGATAGATGAGACAGCTAGAGAAATAAAATTGATTGCTGACAAGATAGAAAGGTTGGAATTAGAAGGGAAGCCCATGTACAGAAATCCCCAAAACAATGATAATAGAGGTTTCAGGCGACCTGCTAACAATATGCCTCAGGTTTTCCCGAGGGAACAAAGGGGAAAGGACAGAGAAGATCAAATGGTTCAAGCCCCCCTCCAAAATAACCTAGTTGATCATGAAGAGAGAGAGGAGATAGTCGAGTTTGGCCCTGAAATTCACTGTATTGAGGAAGCTTCCCCTTTTCCTCATTTGACACAGTCCGCGTATGAAGAATCTCTAATGAGTGCTCAAATTCATGAGTAGGGGAAAGAGCAGAGGGCCGGTCACACTTCTAACAGATATAATCTCAGATTGAGAAGGAAAGAAGGAGACTTTGACAGCCTAGACCAGCCTCTCATAGTAGAAAAACCTACTAGAGTTGCAGTNAGCTAGTTAAAAATGAAGACTTCAAAAAATCCCTCTCCAAGCTGCTACAATCCGAGTCCCCCCAGCCTCCCGCTGACTCAGTAAACCTTCAAGATGAGAAGCCATCCATCATCTTAGTCCCCATGGTAGAAGACAGAGATGAATCATCCCCCCCCTTCTACACATCCTTGAACATACATGATAAAGTGTTGCATAACTGCCTCATGGATTCAGGGACTTCCCATAACTTTATGCCAAAAATAGTCATGGAAGAATTGAGACTGGAAGTGACAAGAACCTATCATGATTTATATTCCTTCAATTCAAGGAGAGTACATTGCCTAGGAGTCATTAAAGACCTGGCTGTTTCTCTGTTTCATCTGCCCATGAAAAGTGTGGTCATGGATATTGTGGTAGCCGACGTCCCCCCTAAATTTGGTATGTTGTTGTCTAGATCATGGATCAAAAATCTAGGAGGGACACTACATATGGATCTCACATATGCCACCATTCCAGTCTTCAGAGGGGAACAAAGGAGATTATACAGAGAGGCCCAGCTGGCCTATATTGTTAGTGATGAAGCATACCCTACCAATCACCCTATCTTTGCACTTGACACCGACTTGGGGTCTAGTTTACTGTAGCTTATCGATGCCCCTGAAAGCTCTTTACTAATTAGAAAGCACCCCAACCCTGATCACCTGATTTCCCCCCAAAGCTCCTCTGTGTGGAAGATGTTTTTTGACGGAGCTTCTTCTAGCGAAGGAGCTGGCACTGGAGTGGTTTTCATATCACCTTGTCAAGAAGTCGTATCTCTGTCATATAAGTTGGAATTCAAAGTCACCAACAATGTGGTGGAGTATGAAGGTCTTGTTCTGGGCATGAGAGCCACAAACGAAACGAGAATTGAAGAGATAACAATATTCAGAGATGTTGAGTTGATTATTCAGCAGATAAGAAATGCTTATCGTGCCCATAATCCCCGACTCAAAAATTATCGGAATGAAGTATGGGACCTTATTGATAATTTCTTATTGGCTTTTAACATTTCTTTCATTCTGAGGGAAGAAAATACTTTGGCCGATTCTTTAGCTGTCTCAGCCAGTTTGCTCAAATTCCCTCTGCCGCCGATGGTAAAAAATGATGTTGATATAAGATATAGGCCCTCGGTTCCGAACAATGTCAAGCATTGGAAGGTGTTTGAGGATGATTCTAAACTCGAAAGGTTTCTCCAATCAGTGGATGAATTTTCTGCGTTGCATATTGACCAAGATCCTGATTTGGAAGGTGACCCTCATCCTGAGGAGTTGTTAAATAAAATCGCTAATCATCAGATCATTCAGCTACCTAGTAATCACATTCTGAGAGGAATTGTCCCTTTAGAGAGATTGTTCGATGGGAATGATGTGCTAGTAAAGGGCAAGGTCTCAAAGGAAGATGCCGAGACAACCGAATGCAACATTGGCACACCGTAGGAGCCCAAGTTTTTCAAATTGTCAAGTAGTTTGACCAGAGAACAGAAGGTCGAGTACACACAATTGCTCAAAGAGTTCACCGATGTGTTTGCATGGACATACAAAGACCTCAAGATGTATGACATGACCGTCATCGAGCACAAGATCCCGTTGAAGGAAAAAGCTAGGCCTTTCAGGCAAAAGCTAAGACAGATAAACCCCATGTTGCTGCCCGTCATGGAGAAGGAAGTTAAAAAGTTGTTGGATGCACGAATCATTGTCCCCTTGAGATATTCTAATTGGGTGGCCAATTTGGTCCCAATAAGGAAGAAAAATGGAGAAATCAGACTCTGCGTTGATTTCAGGAATCTCAACAGAAGCTCCAAGAAAGACAATTACCCCCTACCTAAAATGGAACACATACTGCAGAGGGTAATTGGTGCCTCCAGGATATCCATGATCGATGGGTTTTCTGGCTATAACCAGATATCATTCATGCCTGAAGATAGGGAGAAGACAACCTTCACCACTCCTTGGGGCACGTTCATGTACGCCAAAATTCCATTTGGGTTGATGAATGCAGGAGCAATGTTTCAGCAGGCCATGGATATAGCCTTCATCGAGGAAAAGGACCAGTTCGTAGTGATCTATCTGGATGATATCACAGTCTTCTCCAAGACAGACAAGGAGCATCGCTGTCATCTGAAGAAAGTCTTCTTGAAATGCCGGAGTTTTGGTCTTTCCCTGAACCCCAAAAAGTCCCTGTTTGCTATGCAGGAAGGGAAGTTATTGGGGCATATAGTATCGATAGAGGGATTGAGAATTGATCCCAGCATGGTGGAGGCAATTCAAGCCTTGTCACTTCCCAGGTCTAAAAAAGAGGTTCTGGCCTTTTTGGGGAAAATTAATTTTCTAAGGAGGTTTGTCTCGAATTTTGCTGAGCTGGTGAAACACATCACGACCATGCTCAGGAAGGGAAGTGAAGTGAAATGGACCCCTGAGCCCAGGACCTCTTTCAACCAAATAAAAAGGCCATTGACTGAGGCACCTGTTCTTATCAGTCCTGACTATTCCAAAGAGTTCCTGATTTTCTCCTTTGCTTCTTTTGATACAGTAGTGGTGGTCTTATTGTAGAGAAATGCGGAAGGACGAGAACAACCCATTGCCTTCTTCAGCAAGGCGTTGAGAGATGCAGAACTCTGGTACGATATTATGGAGAAGCAGGCTTATGCCCTGGTGAAATCCCTCAAAGATTTCAGAGTCTACGTTTTGCATTCGAAAGTGACAGCACACATTCCTTCAGCCTCCGTAAAAGAAATTCTTGTACAACCAGACATAGATGGGAGAAGAGGCAAATGGATAGCAAAAATTCTGGAATTTGACTTGGAAATAAAGCCCACCAAGCTGGTTAAGGGGCAAGGCCTAGCCAAGCTACTGGCTGAATCCAATTATGAAGCTTTGGGAGTCAATTTCCTCAACACTCGCTCATGAACTCAACAAACTGAGCTGCCCAGCCAATTCCCTCAAGATGGCTTATCGCTGGTAAATTGTGCTTGGTATCATGATATTCTTTACTTCCTATGGGAATTGAAGCCTCCGGATGCAATGGGTAAAAGTAGGGAAAGAGATTTAAAGCTCAAGGCGGTCAGGTATTGTCTCATTGAGCAAGTTTTGTACTAGAGAGATCCTTTGGGGATGCTGCTGAGATATTTGAACCCACCCAAAGCCCAGAAGGTTATGTTTGATTTCCACAAAGGCCTTTGTCGGGGGCATCATTTCTGGAAAATCATTGCTCATAAGATCCTCAGTGCTGGATATTACTGGCCTACTTTATTCACCGATGTTTGTAGGGAGGTCAGAGCTTGCACCAAATGTCAAAAGTTCTCAGGAAAGAAACAACTCAAATCACTGCCATTGAAACCCATAGTAGCTTCGGCACCTTCTCAGTATTGGGGGTTGGACTTCATCGGAGAGATTCGTCCTCCCTCAAGTGGTCAGCACAGATGGATCTTGACTGCAATAGATTACTTCACCAAGTGGATAGAAGCTATCCCCACCAGAAGCGCATCACACAAAGTAATTATCAGCTTCTTGGAGGATATCATAGCCCGGTTTGGCTGTCCCAACAGAATCATCACCGATAATGCTGCTTCTTTCAAATCTGAACCTTTAATTAAGTTCTGTGAGTAGTTCCATATCTCTCTAGTTCCCTCCACCCCCTACTATCCCCAGGGAAATGGTTTAGCGGAATCATCTAACAAAAGCCTGATAAAGATCATCAAAAGACTGTTAGAGGATAACAAAAGAGCCTGTGATTCAAAGTTGAAGTTTTCTCTGTGGGCCGATCATGTCACAACGAAGAAGTCTCTGGGCACTTCGCCCTTTCAACTAGTCTACAGAGCAGAGGCGATTTTCCCTACTCAGCTTGCCTTACCTGTGGCGAAGTTCTTTCAATACTACGAGGGAGAACCAGATCATATGTTCAGGAGAATTCATCAGATAGTGGAAGTGCAGCAGGTTAGAGAACAAGTGAGGGACACAACCTATAGTCATCATCAGAAGATCAAGCAGGCTTTTGACAGGAAAGTCACGAAAAAGGAGTTCGAGGTCGGGGACTTGGTATTTAAGTGGGACGCACCCAGACAGGATAAAGGCAAGCACGACAAGTTCGACGCCCTCTGGGTCAGCCCCTTTAAAATCTCTGAGATTTTCTCCAACAACACATATAGGTTGCAAGACCTAGAGGGTGAAGAAGTTTTCAACAACCCAGTGAATGGGCATTTTCTGAAAAAAATGTTTTATTTGAGCCTTAGATGGCTCCTCTGTTTGTAAATATTGTCTTTTAGTTCTTGTTTAGTTTCTTTTTGTATATTTTCGGCCTAATAAGTGACTCCATAGCCCAACAGCAAGGCACTGAAGCTGCGGAAGGAGTTCTTAGAGCATCGCGGGGATGACTCTATCCCCCGTGGAGCCTAATGTTGGCAACATTTCTTGCACATGGATGTTTTCCTCTCCGATTTGAGGCCTCTGATGTAAACTCATGGAGGTGGGATTTTGAAGGCCGGTCAGGTGAGATTTATTCAATGGCCACAGCCATAAACGTCAAGCGAGCCTGATCATGGGCGCAAGAAGCAACAAAGGAGATCTAGACCATCTGTCTGAGAAGGGACGTGTGGCAGGAGATTGGCGTCATCGGGAAAGTCTCGACAGGGAAGTGTCCATCGGGGAACTTGAAGCCATCGGGATATTAGGGATCTTGGGGACGAGTAGTTCATGCACTTCAAAAATGCGAACCGCAAAACCCTGATGGAGATTATGGTCAAGGGCATGTGGTAGTGGTCACTTGGACCATGACCTAGTCAAAGGGCTAGCTACGGAAGGAGCCATCGGGATCGAAGATTCGCGAGTCTGGAGGACTTGTAAATCATGACATCGTGAATGCCAAAACTCTGATGGAGGGTTTGACTACGGTCACACGGAGGCAGGTCATATGGATTAGGTTCCATTCGATAGGGGCTAAGCTCATTAAGGTGGAGCTCATCGCAAATTAGGTATCGGAATTTCGAGGAGCAAGCGCCCCTTGTTTTTTGCATTTTGAAATCCCGAACCCCGAATTCCCGATAGCGCTCAGGACCAGGCCCATGGTTCTGGTGCCTGGTCATAAGAAAGGAGGTCTGAGAGAGGGGCGCTTTCATTTTCATTTGGCCAAAGGTCCCGGATTAATTCTCAGAAAGGGGGCACTGTGTTCTGCCGATTCCAGCCCGGTGAGATTTGGATCCTGGTACCTGCTCATAATGGATAAAGGAGAAAGAGGGTGGGTGAAGCCTCGCGTCACCCATTTATTGCAGAGTATGGAGGTCCCAGTTGAAATTTACCCAGGAGGGTCCCTTGTACCAGTTCTCTTCAGGAAGGACACGCCATGTCTCTAGATCACCAGGGGAGCCTGTACACGCCAGTTCAACATTCAAAGGGCTCAGCTACCCCCTGGCGCGAGCCATGCTGAATTAAAGGTAGCGTATGACAGAGAAATGCAGGCCAGATTTGATTGAGGCGACACCATCTATTGAAAGTTTTGAGACGCCTCTACCGGGCGAAAGGGAGGGAAGAGTATATGTAGGCATTTTTTCCATTTTTGTAGGCATTGATGGTTGAGCAGAGCTCCCCACTGTAATGTTTTAGCATCTATTCTAATTTTCAGCTTATTCATCTGTATTTGAGATATCTTGTTTATGACAGACAATTTTTCTTGTTCCATCTAGTTTTCGTCTCATGATTAGAGAATTCGTGACTGACTGAGTCACGCAAATTATTATAGTTCTATTATGATAAATGATTTATCGTTGCATTATTGTATTCTCTGGTTTTTTGTATTTAAGTGCAAGAAGACCTTGTGTTTGGATGCCTTCTTCTACAGTCTGTTAGGAGCCTTTTGTTTGTAATATACCTTCGCACTCCTTCCATACAAGTCTTCCATCTATTCACCCTTCAGTACACTCACTGTCTGAAGTTTATAAAGACCTCACTCACCCATGCATGCCTGGCCTAGTTTAGACTTGGAATGATATCGTTTTGAGTTGGCTTCCATTCGGTCACCCCATCTATAAACAAACCGTGACATAAAAACTGATGGGCGTCGGGCTCTGCTCCTGCTAGCAATCCAGGAGTGACTTCCGTCGCCAACAGATCCTAGGGTGTCTACTTCTTCCTCCTGGAAGTTTCCACTTGTAAAGGCCTCTTCACCAAGCACCTTGCTAGCACTTTGTGATCGTTTGTGGGGTGACATGGTAAAATATGCAAAAAAATATTTATCATTAGTTCACCAAAAACACCAATTGTGAATTAGAGGTATGACAAATGCAAGGTCAAGTGTTATTATTGTAATAAGATAGGTCATTATGCACATGAATGTAGGAAGAAAAAAGTTGACCTTAGCAAACATAATGAACATTATTCTAACACATGTGAAAACTATGAAGATTCTTTATTTCTTACTTGTAATGCTACTCAAGATATTTGTAGTAATATTTGGATTATAGATAGTGGGTGTAGCAATCATATGAAAGGAAATAGAAATATGATTGCAAATCTAGATGATTAAGTAAGAACTAAAGTTAAATTGGGGACAAATAATATTATAGAAGTTATGGGAAAAGGAATAGTTAATATCCTAACTAAACATGGCCAAAAAAGGGACATACCAGATGTTTAATATACCCTACCTTTGAAACATAATCTCATTAGTGTTGGCCAACTTACCCAAAAAGGGTATAAAGTAATTTTTCAGGGAGATGGTTTTTTCATATATGACAAATATTCCATTAAGATGTTAATTTCTAGGGTGAAGATGACAAAGAATATAATGTATCCTCTTGTCATGAATTATGGTGGTCAAGATGCGTCATTTTCCCAAAAGGGAACATGTTTGGATGAATTTTGGCTATGGAATTTTTTTTTTGTTCATCTACATTTTGGCGACCTAACGTTATTGTAGTAGAAAAAATGGTTAAAGGTTTGCATATTGTTCAAGAGAAAATAAGTTCATGTGAGAGATACATTCTAGAAAAGCATCACATGGATAGTTTCCTAAGGGATTTTCATATAGATAAAAGGAACCATTGGATCTAGTTCAGACATATTTGTGTGGTCCAACACATACCGATTCACTAGGGGGAAGATACTACTTCCTAACCTTCATATATGATTACAATAGAAATACATGGGTGTGTTTTCTTGGAAAGAAACCTACAAATTTAGACAAGTTCAGAGAATTCAAGGGAATGGTTGAGAAGCAAAGTGGCCATCAAATTAATGTGTTAAGATCAAATAAAGGAGGTGAATATGATTCAAATGATTTCCATGATTTATTCAAGTAGTGGGGCATAAAAAGACAATTTACAACAAGGTATACACCACAACAAAATGGTGTAGTTGATAGGAAAAATAGAACCACCATGCATATGGCTAGAATCATGCTGAAACATTTGTCAAATTATTTTGGAGAGAGGTTGTAGCTTTCTCTATTTATGTTTTGAATAGATCTCCCACTAAAAGTGTAAGGAACAAAGTTCCACATGAAGCATGGACAAGTATGAACTGCAATGTAGCACATCTTAGAGTATTTCATTGTGTGGCATATGGTCGCGTGCCTAAAGAATTAAGAGGGAATCTAGATGGAAGAAGTGAAAAATGCATCTTTATTGGGTACAATGATCAATCCAAGATATAAAAATTATACAATTCGGTGACAGAGAAGGTAATAATCAATAGGGATGTTGAATTCAAAGAACATGAAACATGGGATGGAAGCATAAAAAAGACTCAGAATTTTTTATAGTAGTACCTCAAGTAGCAGATGAAGTAGAGGAGTACATCACATAAGGTGGACAACAAGGTTCACAAACCCAATCACTAGTCAAAGGAACTCCAACAAGGACTCTAAGTAATTATGTTCAAGGTTAGACATCTAGCTCAATAGGTGAATTTATTCCTAATTATCAATCCAGTAGTGAATTTGACCCAACAATTGCTTCCTTAAGGTATATAAAGACCATAAGTTTGAGATAACTTTATAAATATCTATATGCATATTCACATTTTTCATTGTTTACATCCCAACCAATGTGTTTTGAAGAATTTGTCAAAGAAGAGAAATGGGTAACAACCATGGATGAAGAAATAGATTCCATAAAAAGTAATGATACATGGGATCTAGTAGATTTTCCTAAAGAAAAATATTGTATTGGTGTGAAATGGGTTTATAGAACTAACGTTAATGAAAAGGGTGAAACTAAAAAGTACAAGGCTATATTGGTAGAAACAGGTTTTTCATAACAGTGTGCAGTCGATTATGGTTATATCTTTGCACTAGTTGCAAGGTTAGATATAGTTAGAGTTTTCTTATCCATAACATCCCAAAACATATGGAAAGTGTATCAAATGGATGTAAAGTCTTCATTGTTAAATGAAATTCTATAAGAAGAAGTTTATGTGCAGTAGCCACCGGGGTATGAGATAAAAGGATAGG
>JASDQU010273128.1:13888-24792 GCA_032191745.1 Picea mariana
TGCAGAGGAAAGAGACAGAGGACAGATGCATGGTTCTAGGGTGAGAATATTTATCAAATACAGAGGACAGAGGCATGGTTTCAGGGGGAGTATGAGTGATATGATTTTAGTATTGCATCAGAGTGTTTCCATCAATTCCAAAGGGGGATATTGTTGATTAAGGTTGGTTGTCATTGATTTCAACCCTTGAATAAATCCTCGTAGCACAAGGTTTGGGTAACGGGCCCAAGTTTTTTTGATGTAAAGATGACTCATTATTGTCTTGTCATTGTTGATAAGAAGTAAAAATGGATGAAATCCAAAGTGGTCCCCTTATGGTGAAATCCCTCACGGGAAGATGTTTTTCGGATTGAGAGAACCCATGCTTATTTGAGGAATAATGAGATGAAGGAAAGTGAATTTGTGAGTGAAACTATCCTAGATGGATATTTCTTTTCATGTCGTTTTCGATGGTATGTGGAACATCACATAACTCTTCATGGTTAGAGAGTTATGAACATATGAAGTTGGAGAACCCTCACGAGTCTTATAGAAGCCCCCAAGAGTCAAAGTTCTTTGTAAAAAGAAATTATTTTAAATGAAGAAGCCCTAAAATAAGGAAAGTGTAAGTCTACATGAAGATATAAATAAGAGACAAAGCTCGCTCATAAAAAACACACTTTTACATATTATATATATATATATATTCTTTGTAAAGCTTCTTGTAAATACTTGTGGATACATCTGAAGTGGAAAATGTTTGAGGTAGCACGAAGGGTTGATGACAAAATTCTAGGAAGTACAGCAAAACCCCATTTTCTAAGGTGTATGTGGATTGTCTATGTACAAGGTGCATACATGTTGGTAAATCCATGGAAACTTGAACAGATGAAGATGCAGAGGTTCTAGATTCTGAGATCAAGCTCCCGGGAAGGTCTAAAGTTCTTAGATACATGAGATCCATCCATTGGTTCAAAATGTATGTCTTATATCTATGAATAGTTGGATTTTGATGTATGCATGAGGAATGCCAATGGATATTTGAGAATTCTCCCTAGAGAGACTAGTGACTACATGGGATATTCTGTATAAGTCAGATATATGAAAATACAGTGCTGGTATATTTATCATTGATACTTCTTGTTGAGGCACATCTTGTATTTCTTGGAATATGGATAAGGGTCTTTATGGTACATGGTTGAGAGCTTGTATTTGTGTAGTTGTTGATGTATTGAGAAGTTGAATATCAGAAAGGGTTTGATGACTAAGATCATGTGAGGGATATTATACTTGTTCATGATTACACATACCTATGACTAGAGAGAGACATACTTTCCTTGAGTGAAGGTTATGTATGAGGATGCATGCACAGGATACAGTTACAGTCTGGATACAGTGATAGGTTACAGATCTATGTGAAAGAAGTTACAAAAGGTAAGAAGTTTTCAAGAAAAGGGAAACCCTAGATTTCAGAAGGCATACGTAGGTTGCATAACAGATAGTTTGCGTACATATGTGGGTTGCATAATAGATATGGAACATACATACATGGGCTGCAGCACTAGAGGTTGCATGCATGTTGTATATTTGTAGATACATGTTCAGTTCAGGGACATGTTGATACAGTTGTACAACAATATATATCACAATGACAGGTTGATAGTGGTTCCATCATTCTACTTCTACTTCAGGGAGGTTAGGCGGGGCAAGGACAAGTGGTTGTATTCACCTTCCAATTGTATTCGGAGAACATAGGGGTTTGTAGCCTCCTTCTAGTTGTAGCCAGAGAATTGTGGAGTTGGAGCTTCCCTCGGGTTGTAGCTTGAGAAACTAGGGGATTGGAGCTTCCTTCCAGTTGCAGTTGGAAAACAAAGGAAGTTAGTTCTTCCAATGAATGTAATTCTCCAAGACATATAAGAAAAAACAATTTGTAGTTTTCTCCCGATTTGGGTTTCCACATAAAACACTGGTGTACTATGTATGTGCATGATTGTTCATTTCTTATTGCTCATAATTGGATAATAATTCTACATTGATATAACACTTGGATTATTTGGAGAAAAAGGATTATAATTACGCTATTACTAATTCACCCCCCTCTTAGTAATCCAAAAATTCCATATAGGAAGGAAGATGCTTTCAAGTCATCCAAGAAGACAAATAAGAACAAGAAAAATTCAAAGCCAAGTTGCAATTGTAGCGATGATTCAGATGAAGATGAAGAAATATCCAACTTTGTAAGATAGTTGAAGAGAGGAAATGGAAAGTACAAAGGTATGCTTCCCTTAATGTTCTTTAATTGTCCCAATAATATAGATAGCAATGAAGAAGAATCTCCTAAGAAAGAAAAGAAATATAAAAAAGGAGACAAGAAAATAAATAAAAACAAATTCTTCAATAAAAGTCTCTACTCAAAAGTGGACATTTCATCATCAAATGAGGATGATGATAGTGACAATGATTCAGAAAGAGTACTCTTTATGGAATTAGAAGATGATAAAGAATATTATGAAGAACAAGGTGAAAGAGATGTTGAAGCATAATTGATCAATGGGTTAAGTGATCTAAAAGGAGAAAGGAAGAAAAACAAGTCACTTAGGTAATAAATGACCAAACTAAAAGAGGGATTTCAAAACCCCAAGAAAAATTTGGAAGAAGTCTAGAAGATAATCACAAACCTAAAAATCCAAGTAGAAGAAGATATAACGATTGAAGAAACACTCAAAAACTAGTTGGAAGAAAAGGAGAAAATAAATGAGAACTTGGAAGCAGAAATAGTCTCACTAAGGAAGGAGCTTCAGAATAAGGACATACAATAGAATAGTACCAAAATATTTGATGAAATCATTGACATTCAAAGGCCATACTATGATGAGACCAGACTTGGATACAAAAAAAAACATACTGAGAAGGGTTCAAGCTTCATGACAACATAAAGGGAAGTAGAACAAAGAATTTATGCAAAGGCCGTGAGAGGTAATATCAAGAAGGAAAAATGAAAATCTTCAAA
Source organism: Picea mariana (assembly GCA_032191745.1). Lineage (NCBI taxonomy): Eukaryota > Viridiplantae > Streptophyta > Pinopsida > Pinales > Pinaceae > Picea > Picea mariana. The sequence continues at coordinate 16,878 of JASDQU010273128.1, forward strand.
AGAGAACTCTCGGGAATTTGAGAGAACTGAAGAAGAAGATTACAGAAGAATGACACCACCTAGAAGATCCAAAATTCAAAATCAACATGGAAAGAAATCAAGAAGTACATTATAGAAGAGAAACACCATTCAAAGAATCTCCTACACCCAGGTACCAAACTATTTTTCTTGGTTTATGTTATTCCTGTAACAATTTTTGGCACAAGGCTATAAAATGTACATCTTATGCCAAGAACAAAAGAAACTATGAAGGATACTATAGAATGAATCATCTCATAAAACCTCATGAAGCATATAAAAAAAACTATAACAGTTTTGACTCATTAAATGATGAGGTAGAATGTTATAAATGCAAAAAGTTGGACACATGGCCAAAGATTGCATATTAACAGTTCCTCCGAAGGAACCAAAGAAGTATTTCAATAGTCATGTAAAATAACCATCAAGAATATGGATGTGGAAGCAGGATAAACTAAAGTTTTAAGAATGGTTCATTGCTCTACGGTCCCAAAGAAGAATAAGTGATTGGTATGTTGAAAGTAGTTGTTCAAAGCATATGACAAGTGACAAGGACAAGTTTGTAACTCTAAAGAAAGAAAGATATGGATTAGTTTCATTTGAAAATGATAACTCAACCAAAATTTTAGGAAAAGGCATAGTAAATATTGGAATAAAATATGTCATGGAAGAAAATATTCTACTTGTCGAAAATATGAAGAATAATCCGCTAAGTGTGAGTCAAATGTGTGACCAGGGACATACACTTCTATTTAACTCAAAGAAATGTGAGATAAGAAAACAAGGATCTAGAAAATGGGTGGCTACAACAATAAGGACTCAAAACAACATATGCATCTTAAATGATATTGGAAAGGAAATATTTTTCTTGGGAAGGGAAAATGATATTTGGTTTTGGCACAAAAGAATGGGTCACATGAACTTTGGAAATATGGTAAAATTAGAAGAAAGGAAGCGGTAAGAGAAATTCCTGAAATTCCAAAGCCATATAGTACTATGTGCAAGCAATGTCTACATGGAAAATAAACAAGAACTAAGTTCATATCAAAGGAATATTGGTTAGCCTCATTATTGTATATTCTAAAGGCTCATCTTTGACATATTTTTCCACCACAAAATGACTTAATGTTTTGTTTTGACCATATGTAATAGTCAGACATGAGTAAATTTTTATGTTGTTTAATGAATGTATGATTGAGGTGGATTTTTGTGTCTAATATATGTAACACTCCCATGACAGGGCATAAAAGTTTTCACTTTTCTTAAAGGATAGATTCTCCGTCCATGGTTTCTAATTTGGGTAGTTGAGTAACCAGTATGACCTCCTAGTCAAGGATCTCCAGTTCTAAAGCCAACAACTCTCTGAGACCATGATGGTCTCGCTCTTTAATTAAATACAGACTCTTTCAACTTTCGAGTGCAGGTTTAATGGTACCCGCGACCTTCCCTTTGTTCTTGGGAAATATCTGAGTTTGAGCGCTAGCCCCTTTTCTGATAAGCCCCTCCTTGAGGCGACCTTACGCAATAACCTCACACAAACACACAATTGAGAGCACACTCAAAGGTGGTTTGAAACCAAACTTCCTTTTAGCTCGCCATTCTCCTCGAGCCTCCACATGTCCTTTCATCAAAACCATGGTTTGGATTGCGGCCCACCCTCAAATTTTTAAAGTTAACGCATCTTCGATCCCCATAATTCTATGGGACCATCAATCTCACGATCTTGATAGTGCCTCCGAACTAATGGCTTAGATATATCCCTTTCAAAGATATGGATCAGATCTGACCTCTTGCAAATCAACGACTGTGATTTGTTTCGAAATTCTGGACTTCAGAATTCTCAGGTCTCAAACTTTCCTTTATTTTGTACATCAATCTTTCAGAGTCGATGATTTGCAGATATTTTTCCTTCTCAATCAGTGGCTTTGCCTCTGCTTCGGGAGTTTAGCCTTTCAACTAGATCAACATTCCTATGACCCCTTTGCTCGATCAATGATCGAGATTTCCTTCGAGTATCCAGAATTCTGAGATCTCAAATCTCAAACTTCACTTTCCCTTGAAGTAAGTGGATTCCTGTCACGTGTCCTCTTGAATTAGATGGTTGAGACTTGCTTCGGGTCTTTACCCAAAATATACATATTTATGCCATATGTCCTCTTGATCGGATGGCTATGAATTACTTCGAGAATTTACCCAGAATCCATCGATCTACACCATGTCTCTTCTGTATCAGACGGTCCAGATTCACCTTGGATGATCCAACACTTGATATTTACTTCAGACGATCTGACGAATGAGATCTACTTTGGATGATCGGATGGTTGATATTTACTTCGGCTCTCTGGATCGCCAGACTTCAGGAGTCTCAAATCTCAACTGAAAAACTCTCGAACATATTTCTCCAAAGTCCACGATCCATCGCCATGCATCCCTCTGGATCTAGCAGTCTAGATTCACTTCGGGTCTTTGAGGTTTGGGAATCTCAATTCTCAACTAACACTCTAATGCAATATACTCAAAGCTTGCGATCTATCACCACGTGTCTCTCAGAGATGTAATGGTTCAGATACCTTCGGCACTTTGGCCCTTCAGGGCTTTGGTGCTTTAGCGCTTCATGATCTGGATTTATGTAAGAACACAATGAAATAGAGAACTACACATAACTGTAGAGATGAAGTGGAAATAAGACTTCATTTCATTAATAACAAATGATTGAAATACACTTACAGACATAATGGAAATAAACTAGCTAGGGCATTGGTAGCTTATCTCTGAGAAGAGATGTGGTGGCTACTGGCCTCTGAACTATGATACAATGGGGCTTGATGGCCTATTATTATTGAGAAACAATGGAAAAATCTAAACATCCAAATACCTAACCCTAGGAGATGAAACGCCAAGACTATGGGCCTCGTTTGGGAAAATTGGTACATCAACTTCCCAGGGATGTAACTTTGGCATATGATCCCCGTTTGATGCACTCAATACCTCGTTAGAAATATCTATCTGAGGACTACAACTTTTGGGTGAGAAACATCAAACCTTGATACATGTTGCTCCTCGTTTTCTCAAAAAAACATCGTTTAGGGCCTCAAAATGGCTCTGGACGTTCAGGACCCGAAAAAATTGCTAAAAATAGTAAACCATGCAGAAACTAAAAAAATGAAAGAAGAAAAGGTGGAGGTCCAAGTGGAATAGGTGGGTGGCCACCAATATCCACCTGGATCACTTTATCTCTTCGATACTTTGACACTTCGAATCTCCAGCTCTCCGGGCTTTGGGAGTTTCAACTCTTATGCACCCATTTCTATGGACTGCTTTTACCCGAAATACATGATCTCCTGACACGTATCCCCTTGAGATCAATGGCCAAGATTTACTTCGGTTGTTTTTCTTTCTCCTTTTCGACAAACCTCTAAAGTCATGGATCTTACGCCATGCATCAACCTTGACATTGGACGGGTACGATTGACATCGAAACTTCGGGACTTCACAAGTCCAATCTCCTATGCACTTTCAAAGGGTTAGGCCTCATTCACTTTCCATGGATTCCAACGAATATTGGTCCTCACGCTCAGATCTGACGAACCAGATCTGATCTCCTCCTGCGCACTCTTCTAATTGTATGGACATGTATCCCAGCAGCCCAAATCTTTCACAGTGATCGATCCAATGGTCACTATTGCTCCTCCTCCTGAGCTTTCACTTTCTTCCATGACTTGGTAGATTTCAGATGTTTTGAAGGTCTCAACCTTCTATTTACTTCCTGTGAGCCCTGATCTATGGCTCTCGAATTTTTCTTCCCTCCTGAGCTTACTTCAAACAAGTTTTCCTCTTGAACCTCATCTGCACTTCTGAAAAGTGCTAGTCTCTTCTGAGCTTGGTCCTTAGGGAATTTTGAATTCCCACGTACTCCTTGCATTAATATTATCTCGTCGGATCGATGTTCCACAACCTTCCTCTATTCAACGGTCTAGATCACATCGCAACTTTGGGTTTCAGAATTTTAATCGCACCAACGCGCGATCCTCCCGTCGCGTGAACTCTGCACTCACATATCCAATGGTCAAGGTGGGTCCTGATAGATCCTTGGATCTATAGTTTATATCACATCATGACTTCAGATTTTGTAGGATCCATACCCTTCATGATGATTAGTAATTACCAGCATTCGTTGATCTTGTGAAGACTGAAGGATTTGAGGCATTAATGCCTGCGCTCCTTCTTCCAATCTAGCGGTTGCGATAGAACTTGGATCCTCCCGAAAGGTCGCGTCTGTTTGTCCTTCAAATGAAAGGATATTCCCTTTCGATACTTGAATCTCTCTATCCTTCTTGATCTTTGATGGTTATGAAGGATTTAAGAGCATTGCACTCTTTCTCCTGAAGTTAACACTTAGAAGGGTCTTTCGCACAACTCTTTCACTCCTTCATCAAGTCTAGAAATTAAGTGGTTCTCAATCTCTACTTGCCTCACAGAGATCCTATGCATATCTGCACTACCTCTCTTGATCTTAACAAACTCTGTCCTCCAAGGGACTCAGAATGACTAGGAGGGTCGACATGCATACATGAAACTATGCCCACGATTGATGAACTCACAGTTTGTGGCTCTGGCTTAAGCCACCACAGGATGCAATAATTTATGAGTATAAAAACATGTCCAATTCATACAATTTCCTACTTTCCTAATTACACAATCGAGCAGACACAAAAAGGGTACAGTATAAATAATTAAGCAAACATATCCATCCCTGCAACATTCATAGGATATCCAACTCTAATTCATAGTACCGCTTAAATACACAAGATATGTGATTACTTATCTATTACAAGTGGTAGCCAACTAACTTATTGTGGGTGTTCATCCTTCCACCTGACCATAGGCTCAGAGGCATTAATTATTATCACTCAAGCCACCCCTGTGCCAAGCCATTATATCACCAGGGAACTCTCGCAGTTCTCAAGGATTCCTTCTTTGTTTCATCTTTCGCTCGAGTTATGTTCTCTGCAAACTTTCAGAGATTTTCTTCTTTGTTATGGCCCTGGACAAGATTTATTAGATCCTCACTCAGCATCAATCTCACGACCTTCTTTTCCTCATTCGCTGGAGAGCTCCCACATTCTCCTTACCAATTTTCTTATATATTTTCCCCAGGATAGTTCTCAACCCATCCTATTCTTTCTATCAGAAGGGAACTCGGGCCATCTTGGTCNAGTCCTTCACGACCTTCTTTTCCTCATTCGCTGGAGAGCTCCCACATTCTCCTTACCAATTTTCTTATATATTTTCCCCAGGATAGTTCTCAACCCATCCTATTCTTTCTATCAGAAGGGAACTCGGGCCATCTTGGTCTATCATACCCAATGGTACTTTGGGCTAACATTCTACAGTCATACCATGCTTTCATTCTTGGGAGTGGTTGATAATTCAACCACTAGTCCTTTCTTCATTAACTAGTTTCTCTCCTTGGGATCCGAAGGAGATTTATCACCCTCATCAAGGGAAATTTGGGGTTATTTGATATAATGATCCCTCTCTTATATTTTTCACATTCTTTCCTCTACTGATATCATGGCTAGTACTTTCAAGGCTTCATCCCCACAATAATTTATTGACAACTCAAACAATAATACATTTACATTGTCCACATGCATTAGCATGGTAATCCTATTTTATGATTAATTACAAGCTGGAGGAAACATGGATGTTACAATACCCTCCCCTTTAAAGGATCATCATCCTCGATGTTCTTCCTCAAAACACCTTTCAAGCCTTTCCCATTCAACTATTTCAAAAATATTGATCTTTCTTTCTCATTCAGTTCCTATTTTAGACCCTTAATCTCTGTCACCTTCTTTCAATAATTCTTATACAACAAGCATATTAATTATAGTCTCATGTGATAACATTGTATACAAATTTCTAGGAAATTTTTTTCTAATCTTAGCACAATAATTATCTGCGTAGTTTGTGGATTTGTATCCACATGGTTGTTTTTTATCTAGACTCATTGTTTTTCCTTGACATACCCATTGGGTGCATGATCCCCATCAATAGTTTACAACAACTATCGAGGTTTCATCTTCCTTGCAGTCACTCACCTTCCAGGCCCAGGCTCACGCATCCCCTTCTCTGCTATACAGTCCCTCTGATGATCCATCTTGCCTGTCCAAGGTTTTCTCACATAGGAAGATTACCCATCATGTGCATGATCTCAATCAATAGTTTAAAATAAATATTAAGGTCTCCTCTTCCTTGCGATCACTCACCCTCCAGGCCCAGGCTCAGGCATCCCCTTCTTTGCTATACAGTCCCTTGGGTGATAAATCTTGCCTTGCCATGGTTTTATTGCACAAAAAGAATTCCATATACTTTATTTATTCTCACAGTCGAGGCATCCCTCAGACTTGCTTTGTTGAGGCATCCCTCCGGCTTGTGTTACCTCAACACAACATATTCTAGGCGATCATGGCTTACCATGGGGTTCTCATGGCTCAGCAGTAGCCATTTTTCATGCTTTTACAACTTGATAGCCTTCCGGCCCAGCTGAATTTAGGGACAAAGGTTACTCTCCTTATCCTAGCACCATAATAGATAGTGATGAAGGTTACTCTCCTTCTCCTGTCACTGTAATAGATAGGGATGAAGGTTCCTCTCCTTATCCCGGCACCATAATAGATAGAGGCGAAGGTTACTCTACTTCTCCTGGTACCATAATAGATAGGGATGAAGGTTACTCTCCTTCTTCTATTACTGTAATAGATAGGGATGAAGGTTACTCTCCTTCTCCTGGTACCATAATAGATAGGGATGAAGGTTACTCTCCTTCTCCTGGCAATTCATTCTTTACACAGCTAAACAAACTGTTAGTCTCTATTTCATGCAATCAAATTATACTCTTTCCCATAGTTCTCCCTCGAACCCGAGAGCTCAGTTTCTCGTCTCTTCTCTCTTTGCAGATATTTCTCTTTTTACCTATATCACAGGTATACATAAATTCATGAGACATCATAAATTTTAAATTCAAAAAAACAAAATCTTGTAAATCTGTCACCTGCAGATTTCCAAATTCCACATTTGTTCTCATATTTGTTTCGCACATGAACTAGATTCATAATTATGGGACTTTCCTTCCCATATTAAACACTCCTTTTCTTCCTACACTCTCAAAATTCCTTACATTTTTGCTCAGTAGGAAATTGGTCTTCCTTTGGGCTTAAAATATTGTCATATCCAAGACCCATTTCCTCCTGCAATTTCAACATTCCTCATCCAAACAAATTGTTAGTTTTCATGCACATTACCTCTTCAAATTCAAGTATACTAACTGTCCAAGTCATTTTCATCTATTCAAGGATACCAAGCAAAAGGATACATCATTCCTTACCTATATATCATTTCATCCTACCAAATTTTTCAAAATGTAATTCATATATCAATTGATTTTAATGAATGCGTCAACATTCGTGGCCAAATTCATACCCAATGCACCCTTACATTGATTTCAAGTTTGTCACACTTTATGACAAGTTCTTGGACATGGTGTGTTGGAATTTAACAAACCTCTTCACCACATGTCTTATTCATTTTCTTTCATTCTTACAGTGGGACTATGCTTCCGGCTACAAGATGATCACGATCCCAAATCAGTACATATGAGATTCAAAAGTTTCACATGCATGCCTTTAAGAATTATTCCTTTATTAATAAATAGGGTGCCAATACTCATGGCCACCCAAATTTGGTTTTATCTAACACCTATACAATGTAATAAGAAATGTAGGAAGGTCCTCATTTCTCAATGGGAAATCCATTGTCTGTCCTTTATGCAAACATCCATTTCCTGGAATCAATTCCATTCAACATGCTATATATTAGCACTTTTGTTTCCAAT
>JASDQU010273129.1:3441-15278 GCA_032191745.1 Picea mariana
ACTGGTATGTACAATGAGAGTTCATAAACACATTACTGCATGAAGTGTTTGAGGTGTCGTCCATTTACAGGGGCGTTGAGAATGTTTCCATCAATATTTTCTAATAAAAAATCATTTTTTCCCTCAAAAGCCGAAATCTTATATGGGCCGAACTAGATTGGATCAAACTTGCCATGTTTATTAGTGTCTTCTCTCCTGGCTTCCCATTTCAGGACCAGATCACTAGGGAGAAAATCTCTATCTTTAGCTTTTCAATCGAATAAGGCCTTCATGTTATCTTGATATCTCTATAACCTTTCATTCACTTCGGCCCGATTTTGTTGAACTTCAACCAAGTGGTTTATCCTCTTGGTAACATTGTTGGGTTCTTCATTCGAATATTGCCAAAGTTTCATCATGGGTAGAGCAATATTTATTGGTAAAATGACACTACTGCCATATTCCATTTGAAAAGGGGAAATCCCAATTGATCTTTTGGTACTTATCAGTTTAGCCCATAGAGCATATTTTAAATGGATATGCCATGCTTTTTGTTTTCAGTCAAAACCTTTTTGATCATGGTAATCAGAATTTTATTAGATGATTCAGCTAGGCCATTACCCTGTGGATAGTAGGATGTGGAGTGTCCCAGTATGATGTTATATTTTTGGCAAAAGCTAATCATTTTCATTGACTTAAATGCTTGTGCATTATCAGTGACTATCTTTCCGGGACAACCAAACCTAGATTGAATATTTTGTTCTAGGGAATTGATTACTACTGAGTCAGTTGCATTTCTCATAGGAACCGCTTCCACCCATTTAGTGAAGTAGTCTGTAGCCGTTAGAATCCACTTGTGTTGTGCAGTGGAGTGGGGATGAATTTCTCCAATGAAATCAAGACCCCATTGCTGAAATGGAGCTTCGGTTTTAACCGGGACTAAAGGTAAAGCTGGGAATTTTTGTTTGCCTATAAACATCTAGCAAGGAGTACAAGTTCAGACTTTAGTGTTCACATATGTGAATAATTTAGGCCAGTAATACCCGACTCTTAAAATTTTATAAGTTGTTGCCCGCCAAGCATGGTGTCCTYCRYGCACTCCCACATGGAATTCATCGATAACCCTTTCTATTTCGGTCTCGACTAAGMAACTCAGYAGGAAACCCAGAGGGTCTTTCCAATACAATTTACCATCTATGATACAATATTTTATAGCATGTAACTTTAGTGTCCTAGTTTTAGAAGGAGCTAACTCACTGGGACATTTAAGGGTCAGCAGGTAAGAAACAATATTGTGATACTAGACTGAAGTGGAGAAATTGTCTTGGATCTCAGTTATGGATGCAGTAACGTCAAGCTCATCTATTTCTATAAATCCCTCGCTCTCTTGCAATTGATTTATTCCAAGTACTCTCAAATTTGATTCGACTAGCAATTTGGACAGACCCTGACCTTTGATAATTTTAGTTGGTTTGAATTCTAGATCGAACTCCTGGATTTTAGCCAACCACCTGCCTCTTCTTCAATCGTTGTTGGGTTGCACTGGTATATCTTTAACAAAACTTGAAGGCACGTAGGCAATGATCTTTGAGTGCAAAACACAGGTTCTAAAAGCCTTGATAGCTTTTACCATTGCGTAATCTTGTTTTTCCAATATGTCATATTTCATCTCAGCGTCTCTAAGACTTCTTCTAAACAATGTTATAGGTCACTCAAAACCTTCCTCATTTTTCTGTAACAAGACAATTGCGATCGTGTGTTCAGAGGCAAAAGAAAAAATCAAAAACTCTTTTGTGTAATTTGGGCTTGCCAGGACTGGTGCTTCTCTTATTACTTTCTTGATTCGTTGAAACGACGCTTTGGTTTTGCTTTTCCATTTCACCTCACTGTTCTTTTTAGGCATATCTGTAATCAATTTAACAATTTCGGCAAAGTTAGGCATGAATCTTCTCAAGAAGTTTATTTTTCCTAAAAGAGACTAAATTTCTTTTACATTTCTAGGAATATTTATGGTATCTATCGCCTCAACCCTTTTGGGATTGATTTTGATTCCATATCTAGACACAATATGACCTAACAGTTTACCTTCTTGCATTGCAAAATGAGATTTCTTGGGATTAAGTGACAAACTGAATTTGCGACATTTCTCGAAAGTTTGTTTGAGGTGTATTAAGTGTTCTGCATCAGACTTAGAGAAAACAGTCAGGTCATCAAGATAGATAACAACAAACTTATCTCTTTCACCCATGAAAGTGATATCCATGGCTCATTGAAAATTTTTCCTTGCATTCGTTAAACCAAAAGGAATTTTGTCATACATAAAAGTACCCCAAGGGGTGGTGAACGTCGTTTTTTCTTTGTCATCTTGGTGTACTGCAATCAGATTGTAACCTAAAAAACCATCAATCATGGACATTCTGTTAGCTCCAACTAATTTTTATAAAACATGATCCATATTAGGTAATGGATAATTGTCTTTAAGCGAGGATTGATTGAGGTTTCTAAAATCTACACACAGTCTGATCTCACCTTTTTTCTTTCTCACTGGGACTAAATTGGCTACCCACTCAGAGTATCTCAGTGGGACAATGATTTTAGCGTCCAGGAGATTTTTGACTTCTTTTTCTATTACTGGTAGTGGGATGGGGTTAATCTACCTGAGGTTCTGCTTAAAAGGTTTGATGTCTGGCTTCAAAGGAATTTTATGTTCCATAATGGTAGTGTCATAAGTTCTCAATTCGTCAGAATACCAAGCAAAAACGTCCTTATATTGTCTAAGTAACTCTGCATACTTTCTTTTGATTTCGGGAGATAGATACTTGGATAATTTCACCAACCTAGGAACTTCTTTGGTACCTACATCGCAATCCTCGAGCTCCTCTGGCTGAGGCTGTAAAGTAGTCTTCAAAATAATGTCATCATGACTAAATAGCCTTTCTAAGGGGATCATACCCTTAGGTATCTGATTTTTTTTAAAACAAGCATCTAGTGTTTAGCCATTTTATCATGGAAATTTTGGGGTTCTTCGCCTTCCTACATGATCCAAATAGGATCATTCTAGTTTTCTTGGTCAGCATGCATCTCAGCAAAGTCATTAACTATCTCTAAATTTTTTTTGGAGTTGTTCATCATCTTCAAAAACTTGCCAATGTTGTATGTTGTTCGGTATGGAAGGCCTATATCTCATTAGTATATGGTATTTTAATTTGAAAGTAGGGGAAGGTGTGAATGTTGATGTTGCTTTGGCTAACGCATCAGCCTGTTGATTTTCTTCTCTTGGAATGTAATGCACATTAACAGAGGAGAAAAAGTTTTTGATCAGATCCCAAACACAATTCCGATAAGATCTTAACCTAGGCTATTTGGCCTGGTATTGATGATTTACCTGTTTCACGATTAGCTCTGTATCGCTAAAGACTTCCAAGTTTTTAATTTTCATTCTCTTGGCATCTTCCAATCCTAGTATTAGGGCTTCATACTCGCATACATTGTTAGTGTGGTTGGTATTCCACTGTAATCTATAAGAGAAAGGGATAATGAATTTGTCATCAAGAGCCACAAAAAACACCCCAGCCCCGACACCAAAATAAGACGAGGCACCATCAAAAAACATCTTCCAAACACTAGTGCTATATACGTTCTGTTTTATTTTCTATACAACTTTCTTTTATACACATATCAATATCATCGTCGATAGATAAAATACAATTGCCTAAATATTGGTCAGCAATATAAATAGGGTAGTTGTTTTGGTTATGTGGATCACTTACCGTGAATGCTAATCTGGTTTCTCTAAACAAATGCGTGAACTGTCCTCCAAATACTGGGATCGTGGCATACATCATGTCGAGTTGGAGGGATACGCCAAGTTTAGTGCCCCAAGACCTTGATAATACAGTACTTCGGGGGTATATCAATGATGACTACATCCATTAGAACGCCTTTCACGGGTATCTGTGCAAGATTTACGACCAAATCCTTTATCATGCCTATTCACTTAACCTTTCTTGAATCGAAAGAATATAAATATCCATAAGGTCTGGTAATTTCAAGACCAAGTCTCTTCATAATGAATTTAGGCATTACATTGTGAGAGGTTCCAGAATCTAACATGCAATTATGGAGTAAGTGATCGTGCATAGTCAAAGTGATATAGAAAGGGGAAACAGTGTTTGTGGCATCATCAAAATGTGGGCCGAAAATTATGTTAGGCTTGTCATCTTCTAAATTTATAACATCGGCCTGACTTTCGTTTTCTGGAAAAATGATTAATTTAGCGATTTGTTTCCTGTAAATTGGGTTTTTCTCCAATTTGACAAGAGGTATAGGGATTTTAATTTTATTTATTTCATTTTCCAGATTAAAACTTCCTATTGTTTTGTCTATTTATATGATTTGGTTTTCTACCCCCTTCTTTTCACCTTTCTTTAGTAGTGAGGTTTTAGTTTCAATTACAGGGTCCTCCATTTTCTGCATGTTTGTAGCTGATGTCTCCACTAGTTTTCTCTTGGTAGGCTGTGTGTCAGTGGTTCTAGTTCTTATAGTCTGTTTCACGGAATTTTTTGAAATTGTCTCGTCTGTTTCACCCCTCGACAAAATCTTTTTTAGTGAGGGAGTTGCGAGGCTCTTGTTCTTAGGCCTTAGATTGTAATTTTAGTGGAGTTCAGCAATTATATCGTCTGCAATTTCCTGATAGGTTGAATCTTCAATAATACCATTGTTTTTGTTATTTTGGAATCTATCTTTTGTAGTCACAGATCTTTCATAATATTGTTTTGTTAAAAAAGGTTGTAGGCAATCATTGCCAAGATTATTGATGTCTTCCTCTAGTTCCTCAAAATCGTCCACATCTTCTCCTCCAATAAAGTTTTCTCTTTTAAAGGGGTTTTGGATTTTTTGATCCTCATTCTTAATTTGCCTTGGTGGATTTTGAGGGTTAGGATTCCTTCTGAAATCCTTTCTTGGAAAATGCTCATTTTTCGCTTGATCTAGTTCCATCATTGAGATCTTATTTGAGAGCTCTTTGATTATTCTATCCATGTCATATATTTTGTCTTCTGAATATCTTCCTGATCCGGACGGTCCCCCTTGATCTCTATATCTTTTGGTTTCTTTGTTTCTGGTTTCAAATTTGGTTTTCAACTTTCTTGATGCCATCATGTTTGACTCAATCTCTAAGGCATCATCTTGCATCTTAGTGAGGTCTACTGATCTCCTCTCCTTCAATAATAGGGAGAAATCAAGGTCGAAAGCCCCAATGAAGGTTATTTTTGTTGCAGGTTGGGAGGGTTTGACCTCGGCTAGGATCTTATTATACAATTTATTGAACCTCTGGGTGAACTTGAGAACTGATTCAGAGTGTTTCTTTTTTAGAGCCCCAAATTCAGTTAGATAATAGAGATGATATTTCCTTCCCCCCCACTGTCTAATAAAAGAATTTTTGAGTTCCTCATAAGATGATATAGATCCTGCTACTAGGCCTTGAAACCAAGTTCTTACTTGTCCTTCAAAATTTTGGACCATGAGTCTCGAATAGACATCTTCATGTTCGATTCCAAGTATATCGGTGAATTGGTCAAAGAAATTGATGTGTTCGGTGGCAGTCAAATCACCTTCTCCTGTGAATTTCAGAAGATTCTTCATGTAGTTTTCAGGTAAGTCATGTAGGGGAATTGGGAGGATCAAAGGGGAATATCTAGCAGCCACTTTTGCAAAGATTATAGGGGGTGGTATTTGGCCACCTGCTCCTCCTCCTCCAGCTCCACCTCCAACAACACCTCCTCCGGTTGCGGCCATTAGTTATTTAGAAGTTGTTGCTTGGAAATTATGAGGAAGGGTTTCAGGAAATTGGTTATCAATATACAGGAAACTCGAGGAAGGGGAACTAGGGAAAAGTGGACTAGTTTCTTCAGACTCATAGGGTGAATATAAAGGAGAATCAACATAATTTGTGTCAATAAGAATAGAATGATCGCAGGAATTCCGAGAAATAGAAAAATGAACTTCACGGATTGAAGAAGTGTCAATCAGAGTGGGAAGTGATGCAGATCTCTTACCTTTGTTGGTGAAAGAAACGGTTGGGAAAATTTCAGTTTTAAAATCAGGCGAGACCAAACCAGACTCGAAGATTGTAATCTTATTGGTAGGTAATCCCCCATGGTATGATGGGGTATTCAATCCTTCAAAGAGATCACTAGTGTTTGAATCTGCAGTTTTAGGTTGATAAAACCTATTTGTCGATGTCACAGTCTGTTTAAGATATCTTCTTGATTTTAAAATTTTATTCGGATCTAGGATAGGCGAAGTCTGTTTGTCGTCTGGGTTTCTTCTGGTATTCTTTCAGTTAAAAGCCAGTTTATTTATTGTGGAGTCTCCAAGTGAAAGATAAAGGTAGCCTTATAAGGTTTTCGATCTTTGTTCACTATCAAAGATAAAAAGTGTCAATGTCGTTCTTCCCAAGGAAATGATTCGTTTCTTCATTCCCCGACAATGGCGCCAAAAAGTTGTTGTTTCTGAGTTTGTACTTTAAGGCTCTAAAGTATACCGTCAAGGCATCCGAAAGATAGAGAAGGCTAAGGATTAAAAGGTAGGTTGTATGAAAAGGGCTATTGTTGGTTCCTTAACAGACTATGTCTAGCTTCCTAGTTTTCCTGGATGCTAATGTCTCTTTCAATAACTGCCCATGAGCATTCTAACTCAACCCGGTTGTTTGTTGTCTGTAAGATGGTGTTAAATAAGTTCAAAGCAATGCTCGTTTGATCCGATAGTCCAAGTTCGATATTAGGTTGTCTTGTGACTAGGACAGTCATGGGTGAAAAGGATAGAAAGGGTAAAATCTTGTGTTTTCTTTAAGAGTTCACTATTTCCGCTTCAAAACAATGTAAAAAAGAGCTCCAAAAGCCTTGATTTAATAGTGTGACAAAACCAAAGGTCGTTTCTGGTATCTACGTTAAATTTTGAAAAAGGGGATATGCATGAAGTGAAAACAAAACATAAAGTTGTCGAACAGGGTGAAGCATCAATTAAAGAAGAATCTCACTTCGTTGATAGAAGGAGAAAATAATCAGGAAAAACTCTTAATGAAGCATATGATATTGAAAATTAAAACATTTGCAGGTCTTATATCTACTGATAGCTGATACAGAGGAAAAGTTGTAAACGATTAAAATGAAAGAATAATTGTTTACCATAGTAGAGGTTGTACTAAATTGTAGTTAAGCATTCATTAAAAGATATATGAAAAATATGAAACAACGGAGAAGCACATAACTCAAATCCGACCAGATCTAGAATATTCAATCTGCATTCGTATTAATTTAAAAATATTTATCAATTTTTCCTTACAATGTGCCTAGAAAAAGTGCTTTCTCATTATCTTCAAATTATATTTATACCAAATCCCTGATGATTGTTGGTTGGTGATCTCCTAACCCCTAGAGGCAAATGGTCACAAGAATTGCAAAATCTCACCATTTGCATGCTTATCATTTTTTTTATCTATCATCTCGATAATATAAGTTTTCAAAATGATACTTCATTGTTTTACTGAAGTATCTCCTTCTTTTGATCTGATACATTCAATACATTTTGCAAGAAAATGTACGAAATTTCTGGGAGACTGGTAGATCCTTTGCTTCAAATAAATAGAATTTTCTCTGAGTTTCTAGAAGCTGATCTTCAATTTCCTTACCAACAAACTTGATTGATTGAAATTTTAAGTTTGGTTTCACTAGCCACTTATCTATGAGGGTAATATCCATTTCCTTTAATTGTGAAATTTCCAACTGAATTCCATTCAAAACCTCTTTGAAATTCAACTAGTGTCTTACAATGTTTATCTGTCCTAATTGCCCAGTGAAATTGTCTCTGTAGATACCCAATGATTCCTTGTCCAATTAATCAAAGATTCTTTCACAATCATCTTTGATGTCTTTGACTATTTTCTTATATTCTTCTATGTTGTTTTCCCATACCTTGAGCATGATATCGCCTCTGATCTGATCTGTGACAGAAAGATTTAAAATTTTCGATACTTCTTCATTTTCAGAACATACAACTGCCTTTTGGAAGGTGGCCCTTGCTGCTTTAGCTTCTTTTTCTCTAAAAATAATGTTATCAAAAGAATTACTTGTTTCCTGGAAATAATTCTGAATAATCTCTACTTGGGAGATTACTTTCTATTGCTCAGCTTCTATCTTGTCCATACTTGTCTTAAGTGATTGAATTTCTTGCTTGTCAGCAGCTCTAGCCTACTCTATACCTTTATTTATTTATGCTTTGATATTTTTATCGGTATCTTTTAATTGACCTTGCAATTGGGTTATCTTGCGGTTACTCTGTTCCAACCTTGATCTCATATTGCTAACCGTGAAAAGATTTGTTGTTGCCAGTGCTCCCATGCAGACTGCCACCTCTGTAGATAAATATCCCTCTTCCAAGTTTTGCCCATCCACCAACACTCTTTGTTTCTTTACCATACCACCTTCTCTCATATACATCTCTTGTTTTAATACAACCTTCCTCTTTTTACTGAAGAAGTAATCAAAGGGAGGAATTTCTTCTTTGGAGATAGGGTTGAGGTCGCTAGCATATATGACTCCTACCTGAGAAAAACCAAAAGTAGATTGTAAAGGGTTCAAGGAAGTGATGGGATTACCCAACTCTGTGGATTTTGTTTCCCCTGTTGTCTTGGGAGTATCAATATGAATAGTTGATGGTGAAGGCAGGGTAGATTGACTGGACTCGAGAGGTGTCTCAGACACCTTTTCTGCTTCTACTCTAGGATTCTATGTCTGTGGGACTTCTTTGTTTTGTGAAGACCCTTCAACCTCCTATGGGTTTTCCTCGGTGTCTGCTTTATTTCGTGTTTTCTGTCCAAATCCTGGGGGAATTTTTTCTTTTTCTGGAGGGGATGTTGTTGTTTCGCCCTGCAATACTTTGGGCAAACCGCTTCGTCTGTGTCTCTAGAA
The DNA here is from genome assembly GCA_032191745.1 of Picea mariana. Classification (NCBI taxonomy): domain Eukaryota; kingdom Viridiplantae; phylum Streptophyta; class Pinopsida; order Pinales; family Pinaceae; genus Picea; species Picea mariana. The sequence continues at coordinate 12,390 of JASDQU010273129.1, forward strand.
AGTTTGAAGACTAGTTTTCAAATTAGATGATAACATTTGTACCCTGTCTAACACTTCCTCATAGGTTTTGACCCCTTTGAAAATGTCATCGCGAGGAGATTCCTCATGTTCAAATGTTTTCATGCCACAATGATCCATGTGGCTTCCCACTGTTTGATAAGGGTGCTTCCTATGTTTGAGATTCACCAACTTGACTTCCTCTAGGGATGCAGCTTCAACCTTAGAATGACCTGGGTTGAGTAGCGAAAACCTTCCAATCTATACGGGAAAGATTGGCCAAAACTGCTGTTGAGTTGTCTTTAGTTCTATTCCAATACTGCCTATTATTATCTGATGAGCTACCTCCCTGCACACCAGCCTGTCAGGGATGAATTTAGGAAGTGCATGAGGAGGGATGGAGCATCTGAAAACCCTAATATAGGAGAAATTCTCCTCAATAAACCAATCGGAAAACGCCTTGAGATTTCCTGTGACCGAATCTGAAATTCGAGGGGGTGTACAGCCATACAACATCTGATGCACTGGTATCACCAGGAAATGACAAATTTCATAAAAAGAATTCTTAACATTTTCTTCCCATAGCTTAGAATGATATTCATGAATTGGTTTAGTGCAGGTTGGGTTCCAACTCCAATTCATCAAAGGGAAAGGAGTCGTGAAACATATAACATCCATAATATATGTTGACATGTAAAAGGCTACTGGTCGGCCATTTGATCTTGCGGTTTGATACTCCATAACTTTCTGAGCTAGGTTATCTGATAGAATTTTGTTCCTGTTGAAGCTATATCCTTCGGTTGCTTCATGTAAAAGGGGCACCCATTCTGCAGGGAAATGGATAGGAATTTTCTTCCCAAAAAGTCTACATAACATCATAGCCACATAAACCATGTACTCATTCAAAGAGGCTGTGGCATAAACGTTATGGGTATTGGCCCTGAATTTTGGTGGGTGTCTCCACCAGTCTTTGATTATGCAGGGGTATGTTTGGTCTGCTTTTGTGCATTCTTTCCTTTGAAATTCACTTACAAATTCTTTATTTTAAATGTATTTAGAATTGGGAGACAATTTATACATTACTTGTATATTTTTCGGTCTAAAAGAACCGATGACGATCCCTTGGTTGTCTAGAATGCTTCTGGTTTGCACGTATGTCCTCTGCAAAGCCCAACTGATCATATCATTGTATGTCATGAGTCATGGGCGCGTGGCTACTTTATGAAGTTTGGACTCTTCTATGTCTCGGAGTTTGTTTTCGGAATCATCAGGAAAAGTCTTGATTTCTTAGTCCACGGTTTCAAAAAATTTCCCCCATGATTTGATGGAATCTATGGCATGCGGTGTAGTATCAGACACAACATATCCTTCTGGGATTGAACTTTCAGTTGCCTCTTCACTTTTCTTGGGTGCCTTTCTAGGTGCCATAATGTTCGTGTTTAGAATGAATTTATGTCGCAGAGAGAAATGCGTCAGTTTGTTGAATGAAATTCACTTCTGAATTCAAACGATAAGAATGAAATTCGAAAAACCAAACCTCTATTAACCTTTAACTCTTCTTACGATGAATGTACTGAGACATGTGGTAAAACTTTAATGTCTTAATGGGGGAGATATGCCCAGATATACATAGTTAATTCAAAAACATGTTTATTCATCCGTTACGAAAATACCATATATCGAAAATTTCAAACTAAAGCTTCGACATGACTACTTCCAATGAATCTCGAAATGCGAAACGCAAAACATTCTTTTAAATATTTAATAATCTTCTTTTAAACTAATTTAAATTTGTTTTAAACTTTGTTAAAGAAAACTTGCGATTTTGCATTTCGTAATTTCAGGGATCCTGTACCCATGAGATATGTCATGATCAAATCCTGAATCGTGAAATCGCGATGGGATTAGTTTATGCGTTGATTACTTGTATTAATGCTTTAATCAATTAATATTAGTAATGAACTTTTTTGGAAAATCAGGGACCGGGAGTTCAAGGGCTAGTGCTTTGACAACACTTTGATAGAAAGAAACCCGAATCGCGAAAAATTAAATTGTTGATCGTTTTTAAGAGTTTAATTAATTACAATTAGAGGATACTTTGTGAAATGCGCGTCGGGGTTTATAGCACCTACTTTTCCTTTTTTTATTATTACTTTAATATAAAACCTTTTCGGGATTTCAGCACCGGGAAATCATGATTTGTTAATTAGGAAAACATTGTTTGTGAAACGCTGAATCCCAAAATGTGAAAAATTGAAAGGCTTTCGACTCTTTTTAGGGTTAAGGGCAGTTCCATGACTAGAAAAAAGAGACGCTTTAGGTTTAAAGGGATACAAAATTTAAACTTCGTATCAACAAGTGGCATGTTGCAGAATGTCTCCCTCGTTGAGAGGGAGTTTTGATGTTTGGACAACACCGGAAGACATTCTCTAAAGAAAATAATTAACAATATAATTATTATTGATGATTAAATATAGTATATAATAAGTAAATGATAATAATAAGTAGTTATTGATTATTCAAGGGACACATCCTTTCATGGATGGTCACCTTATGTTCCCTATATATGGAACACTCATTATTGTAATAATATATCGAATATCTCTCGTATCTCATATGAATGAAAACCAACAATGTGAGGGAAGTTTTCATATTAATATTGTTAATTATAACCATGAAATATTCTAATTAAAATGATCTTAAATCTAACTAAGATTCATCTAACAATCTCCTTTTGTTTTAGGTGATTACATTATATTTATTTGATCCATATGGATATCAGTGGCCACCCACCTTTTCAAACTGGCTCAAAATAGTTTTCTGACATTTTTGGCAATTTACTATTTTTAGCAGTTTTTACTTCTGGGGCCATTTTGAGGGCCTAAATGAGGT
>JASDQU010273135.1:0-10198 GCA_032191745.1 Picea mariana
GACTTTCTCCTCAGAAAATTCATCCCATATTTTCAGTGACATGTCCCAGAGCAGCAGGGACTCATTTTGGTCCTACAAGCATGCACCGGAAAGAGGCCTAATTGGGGGCCTCCGATGTCAAATTAGGCCTGGTGAGGGAAACCCATTTCAACTACAGGTATACAGGCCTGTAGCAACCTGTCAATTCTGGTGTCTAGCCCAGAATTTTACCCCAACTTCAAAATTTTCCCCTGATTAGTCTCCTAGTTGGTTCCTTCCACATACCTTCCCGGGGCCATATCTCACTCATCTAGAATCGGATTTGTGCCAAGCAAAAGGTAGAGGAAAGGTAGAAGACAGAGATATAGCATGGGAATAGTAAAGAACAACTTTGTGGTTGTTTGGTATGGAGGAAGAGCCTCTCAAAGTTCATGTCCAAGGGGTCCTCTCATTGAAAAGAGCCCAAATCGAAGCCATGTTTTAGCCAGCTCACAAGGAAAATTATAGGCAACAAAGGGGGGGCATAATCAGGTCTGAAATGTGTATAAATAGTGGGCATTTTCTTACTTATGATGACCAAAGCCCAAAGGCCCCTTTCCCTCCAAAGCAACTCAGCAATTCCCCACACCTTGGGGCTTCATTCTAGTGAATCCGGCAGCCATGGATGGTCGGATATTGTCCTAAAACACCTCACCTATAGCTGCAAGACATGGTAGTAGTCAAAGAGCCTTTGGAATGACACAAATCCCAAGGCAAATGGTGATGTGTCAAATCAAGCTTTGTCATTTTATGAAAAATGACTTTTTGTAATATGAACCCTTGCATGATTAACTTTTGGCATGTATTATTATGTAATTGAAGGGTCAAGTCAAATCTAATATCATCCCCTTTTTGGATAAGGTTCCCTTTTTTCGGATAAGGTTACTTTTTGTAAAAAGACAAAAGTACTTTAGGGTTGGTCCACTTGTCACTTTTCCAAAAGTGACAAGTGTCTTGTGACCTAACACTAAGCCTTCACCTCTCCTTTATAAATAAGAGGTTTGGCATTGTAAAAAGAGAGGATGAATATAGTAATAAAGCTCTACTTAAATTTACAAGACTCTTAGTGTGTGTGATACTTGTTGAATTTTAGTTGTTGGATGTGTCATTTGTTGGTTAAGGGTTGAGGGGTAGGGGTAAATGCTTGTTATGTTAGCTATCTAGGAGGGATTGGTTAACTAGACATTTGTTGTTGCTTCCTTGGGTTTAACCTGTTACTTTCATCTTCTAACAACTTCGTTTAATTTGTTTAATGTGTTTTAGTGCAGATTTTCTGAAGTATTCAATTGTTTTCAGCCTTAGCTAGTGGCTGGGAGTCCTAGGGCCCCTTAGGAGAACCCTTAAATAGACCTCTTAGCTAGCTATCCATACTTGTTTGCTTTATCTTTTCATTCTTGTATATTTCTATTATGTTTTCTTACCATTAACCTTGCCGTCCCAAACAGGAAAATCAATCATTTTGGTCAATTTCCCCCCACGAGAAAACCATCTTAGTTGGTTGTTATATACTTTTTATGTGTAAATTTCTGTTATGTTTATTTCAATTTTTCCATGCATAAATACTAAAATTTCATTGTTTGCCTTCAAGGATACAACTTGTCACCCACTCTGCTTCTCTTAAGCGGTTGGGGACCACCTAGAGACTTGTTTGAGGCAAACGGGCCAGCAGGGCAGCGAAGAAAAAAACACATTTCTATCGGTAAATCCTACCCAATCACTCTCATATACACTTTAATTATCACTTGCACTCACTCCAAAAATTCCTAATACACATACCAATGTTTATATGTTTGATTTGTGTAGGTAGTTTGAATGGTTCACTTGTGAATTCATGTTAAAAATATGGTTAATACTTGTGTAGATAACCATCACACCTTTTATATTTCAAACACTAAATTTCCAATCCCCATACAAGGAGTTAGTTGGGGCTTTCATGCATATGGCAGCTTTGTCGTTCGCAAAGAGCCTCAACCCATTCCTTTGGGTTGAATGGTGTAATTGTCATGTTGTAATTATCTAATCTTGCTATATTTTTCATTGTATCACTTTTCACTCACTAATATACAGGTGGCTACCCCTAAAAGGGCCCATGCAAAATTAACAAGCTAAATACATGCAAAACGCCGCAAAAAAATAAATTGAAAACAATTCAGGGGTCCACCCCATACACAGAAAACATATTATTTAGATATTTACATATACATATTATCTAGCCATGACATATATGTCACCTATCTATTTACTTGTTTTATGTATATAGTTTTAAATAGATTTCAAATTCAGTAACCAAGAGGCACACTTGTGAAAGAAAGACGTGACCTCGCCATGTGGATGGCCTGGTATTTCATTTTATGCAATTTCAATTTCATAGGATATTAAGAGTCAAAGCCAGAGAGTCTTCATCAGGAGCCCCTCAGAAGTTGTCTAGTTAGTACAAGTTGAGTGGTCTTTCCTTAGTACCACACGGTCAAGGAGTTGATTACCTTAGCTTGGTTGGAATACTACACTACTTGGGTAAGCTCNNNATCCAAGCGGCTTTAAGAGCCCGAAAGCGCTAGTGATGAGAAGTGGCTAATCCCTGCTTCTCTGAACTACATGGGGCACTTTTCAACCTAACCACCGTGGTATGTTAGGACTACTCTTCTTATACTGGTTGGCACAGTTCCAGGATGTGTTTGCCTGATCAGGATAACCTTCAAAATAGTGTGGTGGCCAAGGCATGTGTTAAAAACAAAAATTGACAAATAAAATACTTTTAAAGTCAACCTTTCGTCATTCCACCTTTTCTCTCATGAACCAAATTTGAAATTTGTGAATAATTTCCCTTATATCATAGCTGTAATAGCTTGTCACAAGGTTGTTCATCCACTTTTATAGCCCACTTTTGATTTAACAACCTTTCGGGATCACTTCCTGGGTCACCCCGGGGGGTATCAAGCCATTCTGGGCTTGTTTCCCTGCCTTGAAAGCTTCGAACAGCTTGTTGTTCACAATTTACAACCATTTAAAAGTATTTGGCTGTAGCTTTTAAGCCCCCTTTTCACCCTTGTTTCACACCCTTTTACTCAAGGCATTCATTGGTTAATTACCTAGGATACCAGTTTATCCCGGCGACCCATTCTGGGATAGTTTCCAACGCTTTAAGGAAGTAAACAACTAGCTTTCCTAAAAAATTAGTAAGCTCATTTTCATCCTATTGCCCATAATTTTCACCCCCAAGGCTATTTTGGTCATCCAGGAAGCTAAGGAAGGATAACACCCAGTGTGGATGGTCCCGAGAACGACTTCTTGTAAGTCTTTCACCTTTCTTTTTCCCCTTCTTTACCGCCTCAGGTGAAGGACCACCTGAGGTGCGGGTAGTATCTGCCATGTGTCGAGCTATCAAAGAGGCTATAATCAGCTTCACAGATAGATAGGTCATATCTGTCCCTACGGACAGATTTTGCTTATAACACCCGCCTTTTTCTGGTGACAATACTAGGGACCTTGCAAGCCTCTTTAAATTTGTTTGTATCCCAAGCTTGTACTAAACATTGGACCTAAATTCTTTGTGGTCCTTTTCTTACTTGTTGACAAACTTTTGGCAAGATCTTTCAGTGACCCTTTGGAATTTTCTTTGGTACTCGTTATAGTTCAGTTTCCTTGCAATTTCCATTTCACCTGGGAGTTATAAATACCATAGAGTTTTCCTTTCCTTTTACCTTGTCGATCTTCGATTTTACTTGTTCGAACTCACATGAGAAGCTATAAGTCTGTCATACCTTACCTTTCACTTTGAGAAGAATAAAAAACAAAGCTTCATTTTTAGTTGGGTTATTTTACATTGTGTTAGAAAGAGTAGGATTGTCGGTGATACACCCCTTGTACTCAAAGTACTTACTTGGCCCCTTGCAAACTGGAAGGGCGGAAGTATCCTAAGACTAGGGAAATAGTGTCCCCCAGGGTAACAAGAAGTCAAAGTTCATGAAAGAAAACAAGTAGTGAGACACATACACCTGGGAAATCAGGGAAAATTGTTACCTCTGTAGTGCGATCTGAGTCACCTTCTTCTTCTTCTCCTATTCAAATCCCCTTACTAAAGAAAAATTTAGTTAATCCAACAACAGTTACTAATCCTCAGGTTGTTTCTCCCATTGTTTCAACAACTGTTGTTGTTCACCCCATAGTTGTCCCGGTGGCAATGCCATGGAAACCCAACACTCCTTTGAGGTTGGCCAGACCTCTTCATGACATACCTGCGGATGCCCCAAATAGGCTTCCCAAGTTTAGTGGCACTGGTACTTTGAGTGATGAAGAACATATACAAAACTTCTATGATGCATTAGCGCTTATGGACATAACAATTCCTGATGTCATCACTAGACTTTTTGTGAGAACCTTCGAGGGTGAAGCAGCGAGATGGTATCACTTGCTTCCTAATGATAGTATCCCAGATTGGGACAGTATGATCCAATAATTCAAGAAACATTTCCAAGGGGCGGATGATGTGGCTTCCCTGCTCATGGATTTCACAACCATCTCCATCCATGAGGGTGAGAAAACAAAGAATTTTAATCAACACTTTACCTCGACCTTGAATAGGATCCCAACCGCTTCCCAACCATCTGGGAACAATTTGTTCCATTATTACATGACCGCTATGAATCCAAATGTAAAATATATATTAAAAGATAAATCAACACAAACTTTAGATGCGTCCAAGGCTAGCGCCCTGGAAATTGAAAGAAACATGGAGGAATCCGGTATGATTCCCTCACCTTTAGTGCAGCCCCATTTTAACGGGAGACCTAGGAATGATGTACTTCGAAATGAGGGTCCTCGGTATGAACCTCCACCTACCCAAACTTCAAGGATTAAAGAAAGGGAAAGTTCAGAAACACTCAAGTTGTTAATGAACATGAACAACCAAACTTTCTCTTAATCGAAAGGTGAATGACATGTAGTTTTCTGCTGTTCCAAGGCCAATACCTCCTTTCCCTCCTACTCCTCCTCCTAGGCAACATGCTGCTGAAGTGGATTGGTGTCACTTTTTCCAAGACTTCCATGACCCTGAGTATTGTTATGCATATACATGTCACGTGGAATTGTCTAAAAATGGAAAAATACCTCTACCTCCAGTGAAAAACAAACTTGCTTCCGCTTTCTAAAATGACCAAGTTAACATGGAAGACTCTATCCCCTGTGATGACGATCTTCTTTCTTTCAGAAGATTTGTTGTAGAAACTAGGAGCCAGGCCCCTAAAACCACTCCGCAAGGGGTGGAAGAGGCCAAAAGCGACCCCAAGTATAATGAAAATGGAAAACTTCTCGTGAATGGTAGATTAACTTCCCCTACAAGGAACAGGGTTCCTTGGATCCCAAACAAGGTAAACTTACCTAATAATCCACCGCTCTGCTTCCTAACACCGATGCCTTACAACGTCATTGAATATCTAGTGAAGGTTCTTGCCCACATGACATTATTAGATGCTCTTAGAACACCTGCTCAGTTTGAAAACCTTTCACGTGTTCTACAAGCACCGCTTACTCCACGAGCAGAATAGAGACTTCCTCTTTCCAAAGAGTCCACTTCTCAACCTAGGGAATCATATGAGGTTATTGATTTAGACCCTGGCATTCCTCCTTTCTATATCTTAGTTTTGATTTTTGATTTTGTGCTCCATAACTATGTCACTGACACAGAAGCGAGGCACAATGTCATGCCTCTGCGAGTCATGAGAATACTGGGTCTTGAATGCACAGGCCCATGTAAAGACCTGTTAGCTTTGGATTATAGGACTGTGGAAACCATCGGTTACATTAAAGACTTATCCATTACTTACAACCAAGCTCCATAGGTGAGCATGCTCATAAATGTGATCATAGAAAATATACCTGAAGCATATGGCATGCTTTTAGGGAGGGAGTGGTCCACCAAAGTAAAAAAGGGTTGTTACTTCATGGAGGGGACCCACTTCACCTTTCCTCATAAGGGTGTTGAAGTAGTCATTAGGAGGGAACCAAAGTACCGAGAGCAGGTTGTACCTGCTTCCTATAATATGAAAATGCGTCTTTTCAAGATACAGGTATGGGTACATATACTGTGTTATCTAAGGAAGATGTACATGTCCCTCCTTCTGAGTTTGAAGAAATGGTGTGGAGTATGGATTTTTATGGTGCTAAATCCAAGAATGGATATGGGGCTGGGGTCCTTTTTTGTGATTCCAAGGGAAACACAATCCCTTTCTCTTTTCGGTTAGAATTCCCTAACACTAATAATATGGCTGAATATGAAGCCTTAGTTCAAGGCCTCCAAAAGGCCTTAGGCTTAGGAATACGCCATTTATTGGTGAGTGGGGATTCTAAATTTGTTGTGAATCAAATTAGAGGTAAATATGAAGTTCACAACCCACGCCTCAAAAAATAATACCGAAGGGATAAGGAACTTATTGAGAAGTTCTTATCTTTCAACATTCAAGCTGTGCCTAGGGCCGCAAACCACATAGTTGATACTTTTTCCTTGGATGGTTCTTGTTTCACCTTGGATTTCGTAAGGTCTATTGAAGATATACAAGTCCAAATTTTACATAGACTTGCGTTACCTGATAATGTCGATTCTTGGCAAGTTTTTGATACTGATGAACACATTTGTAGATTCCTTCAAAACAAGGAGGGGTTCAAAGATTTACATATCAACCATGAGTTGAAAGAGGCAATAGGGAACATAATCTAATTAAAGACAAATAAGATCCCCCCTAGTTTGTTAGTATTGGAATCCATGTTTGATTCCAATGATGCCACTACTTTTGTGCCTAGTATTGATAGTGAATCTGTTAGGAAGGTGCGAGAAGCTATACCTATTAACCTGGGAACTAAGAAATATCCAAAACTGGTTTATATAGGTACATAATGTTCCCCTTCTGAGATCGCTCAATTCACGGAACTTTTGACAGAGTTCAAGGATGTTTTCGCTTGGTCCTATCAAGACCTCAAGGTTTTCGATATGCAGGAGATAGTCCATGCCATACCCATAATCCCTGATTTGAAACCTCACAGACAGAGACAAAGAAAAAACAACCCTGCTTTGGAACAAATAATTAAAGCTGAGTTGGACAAGATGGAATCATCCAGGGTCATTTACCATGTCTGTTAGTCATAATGGGTATCTAATTTGGTTCCCGTTAGGAAGAAAACTGGCGATATTCGTTTGTGTGTCGACTTTCGACATTTGAATAGAGTGTCCCTAAAATACAATTACCCCATCCCACCTATGGAAGAGCTTCTCCAACAAGTCTTCGGGTCTCAAATGATGTCCCTTTTAGACGGTTTCTTAGGTTACAATCAGATAGCCCTCAATCCTTCTGATAGTCATAAAACCACCTTCACCACTCATTGGGGCACATATGCATATAACAAGATGCCTTTTGGATTGATTAATGCTAGGAACACCTTTCAACATGCCATGGCCATTGCTTTCAAAGGATTATTGGGTAAGGTCATTTTTGTTTACTTTGACGACCTCACGGTCTTTTCCAAAAAATGGAGTAGTCATTTTGATCACCTTAGGCAGGTTCTCCTTAGATGTCGTAGGTTTGGCATATCTTTAAATCCTAAGAAGACCATTTTTGATGTTATGGAGGGAAAAATTTTGGGTCACATCGTCTCTCGAGAAGGAGTAAAACTTGATCCTGGGAGAGTGGTAGAAATAAAAAATCTTCCCTTACCTACCAATAAAAAGGAAATGCAATCTTTCTGTGGAAAGATAAATTTCCTGAGACACTTCATTCCTGATTTTGCTGAAGTAGTTAAACCTCTAAATCAACTTATGAAGAAAGACATTCGGTTCAAATGGGACCCCCCTACCCATCAGGATTTTGAATCCATTAAGAAAGCCATTGATTTTGCCCCTCTGTTAGTCAGTCCTGATCCCTCTAAAGACTTTTTCATGTACACTAATTCATCAGAGGAGAGAATTTCTGCAATCTTTTTGCAAAAGGATCATGATGAAAATCTTAGGCCATTCGCCTTCGTGAGCCAAAATTTGAAACCCCACCAATTGAATTATTCTCCACTGGAGAAACATTGTTATTCCTTGTATAAAGCATTGGAACAAGTTCGACATTACATCCAAGGTCATAAAGTTCAGGCTTTTGTGCCTACCTCACTCTTAGTCACTGCTTTGAATCAAACTGAATTGCATAGTAAGTAGTCCAAATGGATCATGTGCATGCAAGAGTATGACTTGGAAATTAAGCCAACGAAAACCATTAGGGGGACAGGGCTGGCTGGATTGCTAACCCAATCCCATCCCTCGGTCATAGTTGAACCACCTCAAGTAGATGACTTGATTTCTTTCGAAGAACTGGTTAATGAAATTGAGTTAGCCTCACAACCATGGTACAGACCTATTGTATATTTCCTGATCAATGGTGTGTGCCCACCAGACATGGATACTAAATCCAAACGAACTCATTGTTTACAAATTGTTTGATATGTTTTACAAGGCCAAATCCTTTACTGAAGAAACCTTGATGTGATTTTGTCACAGTGCTTGACTCCTGATCAAGCCCAAATGGCACTTGAACAATGTCATTCCGGGGTTTGTGGAGGTCACTTTTCATCCAAAACCACTGCAGCAAAATTTCTACATGCAGGTTACTTTTGTCCTTCACTCCACAAAGATGCCCATTTACTTGTTCGTAAATGCGAAGCTTGCCAACGCTTCACTGGGAAGCAAAAGTTGGATGCCTTACCTCTTAGACCTATTGAATTCCAAGTCCCTTTTGCAATATGGGGCATGGACTTTATTGGACCGATTTCACCGCCATCCAGCACTGGTCATGTATTCATGTTAACAGCCACTGACTACTTTACAAAGTGGGCTGAAGAAATCGCTCTTAGGAATGCTACGAGTCAACAGGTGGTAGAATTTGTTGAACATAACATTTTATCCTGTTTTGGGACCCCTGCCAAGATGTTAATTGATAATGGATCAGCTTTCATGTCTGATGTCATGTTACACCTTGGTGTTACATACATCATCCAACTTTTTTGATCTTCCACCTATTACCCCCAAGGTAATGGTTTGGCCGAATGAACGAATAAAAATATGATTTGGATCCTTAAGAGGACAGTCAAGGATAAGAAGTGTGATTGGAACACAAAGTTAAACTTTGCTTTATGGGCTGATCGTATAACTCCAAAGACAACAATAGGTCAAAGTCCTTACACTCTGGTTTATGGCGCTCCTATTGTCCTGCTTGTTCACTTACAAATTCTAGCCTTAAGTTTGGTTATTACTGAGGCAGAAGATGATTTCCAACCCTTACAACACCATTTAGACACACTCCTCGAATTAGAAGAGCTAAGAAAGGATGCATTCCAACACCTCCAAAAGAAGAAAGACATTATTAAACGTTCCTTCGATAAATGTGCCACAATAGTAAATTACAAAGTAGGAGATGATGTTTTATTATGGGATAAAGCACATGAGGCCCCATCCAAACATTACAAGTTTGATTCATTATGGTTGGGTCCTTACACAATCTACGAGGTCTTAGGGACAAATGCTTTTAGATTAAAAACCTTGGATGGAAAACCACTTCAATTCCCCGTGAATGGTTCTCACCTAAAGTTCTTTTACTCCTGAGAGGCCTTGTCATCTTGTACATAGGTCACCATTCATTTCTTTTCTTGTTTGTATTTATTCAATGTTATTGATTCTCTTTCTTGTATGTATTTGTTGTTACCTTTTCATGCTTGTATATTTCCCCATGGTTTCAGTCTTGAGCCCTTTTTCCCTTGGTTTCAACTATTGAGTCTTTCTTGGTTTGGTTCCGATTTTGGAGTATAATCCCTTCTTTGATTTTTCCATGGGTTGGTCTTTTCATTTTAATGTTGTAGGTTTCCTTATTTTGGGTTTTTCTAGTGTTCAATACAAAGGATATTGTCTTTATTATTGAGTGGTTGCGTGAAAATACTAGATTCCTAGAATCCCTTTTACCATACTTGACATTTTGGGAAACTGTGTCTTAACGTCATCTTAAATGAGAGTAAATCTGGTTGTTATTTCATCAAATTCAGTAGGGAAAGTCTAAGGGGGTAGCATATCATTCTCTGGTGAAGCTAAAAACCATGATGGCATGATGGCTTACATAGCTATGTGATTGCAACTGCACTTCACTTGGCCACTTACAATCTG